>JAUZND010024284.1:0-24525 GCA_034780555.1 Coelogynopora nodosa | reverse complement strand
ACAATATTAACTTCAATATCCAGAAAGGTATCTTGCAAACCATTAGAACTACTTTGTTCTAGTATTAATTCTTTAGGGTAAATATTTTTAGAAAGAGGTAAGAAATTATCGATATTGGGAGTAGCAATATCATCGATGTATCTAGAATTAAGAGATAGTTATACAATGTTATACATTGTTTATTTATTTTTGTATTAATGGGTTCAAAAAGGCGTTATTATATATATATATATATTGAATTTTTATAATAAAATGCAATAAAGTTTTGTAGTTCAACGGAATTGTGCAGAATAAATCTCAAAGTGTTTACTTTAAACTTAAAAAAAGTTAATTTAATTAAATCATTTTTATTTCTTAACCAAATAAATGTTAACTATTCGTATTATATCTCAATTCTGTATATATAGAGCAATTTACACCACTAAAATCCCACGGAAACTTCCTCACGAATTCAAGAGATAAACGCTATAATAAATGCTCAACCCTCCCGATTCTACATCCAGATATTATAAAAACCACGAATAAAATCGAAGTAGACATACATATATATTTACATGTGAATCTATTCATATATTTATATATGCAAAGTTTTGCGATAAACAATAAAACATGTCATTCATCTAAGTTGCTTCAATACATGGTGTTCCATTTTTCTACATTTATTAACCGCAATTTATATTTTCTGAATATCTATGATTAACGTTGAATGCGTTTTGTACCTTATATTGATTATATTGTATTCTCCATTTTATCAAAAATAGATAAATAAAGTCAGTAGGTAGGCTGGTGTATTGCCAGTTGTGAGGGATTTGTCTAGAGGGAGCAAGAAAATATTTGTCATTAAAAGCACCGATATCTGCATGGTTTGTATAAAGCAAAAAGGTGTACTGTACAGATTACATACGAACTTAAAGTAGGTATAAACCAAGACTGTGAATTGGCAGTGCAGCTTTATAAAAGTCAGTCAAGTGGATTTAGCTCTTCCAAATAAAATGTGTCGCCTATTGCTCTGAGAATTATATAGAAAGACAGCAAGCAGTAAGGCAATGAGGTTGCGGCATGTGCACTGCACTCTCTGGAATTTTAAACCTATGTTCGTTTCTGTGCTTATAGTTTTATTTATACGACCCTTACTTTCCATTCGTTGAATGTAGGTTGCTTTGATAACGGTGGATTACTAACATATTATATATTAATTCAGGTAGCATTGAATAAACATGCATCACGTCTATTAATTCGTCGTTTAGATTTTAACCTTTCTTTTAGCCTCCATTACGACAAAAATCTGATTTGTTTTATCATAAAGGTATCATTCTAAAAAATTAATTTTCTTATATGTGCTGCAATATTTCATACAGCAATTGTAATATATAAATATATAATTTATAATCCTAAGCTCAAATGTTTATTTTAATTTCTAAGTTTTATGGATAGCCTACACGAAGGCGTCTGTTATGGATTAACATTTTAACTAAAGCGAACAACAAATAACGCTTCAGAAAAACTATTTAGCAGCAAAATAGTGGAAAATATGACTATATATGACTATATACAACTATTTAGATTTCCACATGGATGCGAAAAAAACAAATGGACTTCAATAGAGATCAAAGGAGATGCAACTAATATAATGTGATTAAAATAACTAAAAAAAAACTTTTTCACCATTAAATTGGTATATTTAATCTTACTTTATAATAATATTGATTTTTGTCTTCGAAAAATATTATTATTTTCACTTATATGATTTTCAGGCTTTACATTTGAACTGGGATCAACCATTTTTTCCTTATATTTACAAATAATCTCTATGATGTAAAATTTGTTTTACAAAAATAATTGGTTTAAGTATTTGTAAAAAAAATAATTTACAACACTCATGGATTCATAAATTCACGCTATTAAATCATTATTAATTATTATTATTATTAGTTATTAAATGGATTTAGAATATAAATGTAAGGAATGTATAAATTGCGAATCGACAATTAATCCATTTAGTAAAATTTATATTACTTTAATTAATTATTTACCATTTTAATGTCTAATGTGGGTAAGTACAATCAATCGAAATGTATTAAATGAATAATAAACAGTTATATTTTGAATTGATAAGTTGCAAACATAAAATATTATTATTTATCTAGAGCTATATATACAAATATAATTAAAATATCTATTGAACATTTTATAGTACTTACAAGTAGTTTGCGTCAAGGGTTTACCATAAAATTGGTAGACAGAACATTTCTGCCACACATAAAACCCTGTACATACCAATGAGAACGCAATAGTTCCATATTGATCTTGGCTGGACTACACATTTCAGAAATGATCTCTAAAAGTCAATGGTCTAGCCACACCGACAGAACATAACTGTTCTATTGCATTTTCTATTGTATTTTCTGGCCACACCGTTAACAATTCTTGGTGTGAACAAGTAATCATTTGGGACGGAACTGAAAACTTGGACACCTGAGGTCCTTTTGGTTGGCAGTATATTTGCAAATAGGTAGGATTGGCAATTAATTGCTCGGCCACCAAGTTTCCAAAAAAATATTTAGGCTAACAAAAGGTATACAGGTACAATAAAGACACAATACATTTTAAAAATTATAGATAAAAATATTAATCCCCGTTTAATTTAGAAGTTAAAAACATGGTCTATAATATAACAAATTTTAATTGCTAAAAACAACTGATTAAAAATAGGTCGAATTATATATATGATGAGGAATTCACATGTCAAAAAAAATGTTTTCTGCATTTAAAAAAAAGTGATTATATAATTTGATCTGATTATAAAATAGTGAAATATTTATTTCTCAAGTTGCCTGTTGTTGAATTTTAATGACTTCATCGGAATAATTTCAAACTTAATTCACGTTTCATTAACGTATATTTTTTAGACTACATTTCTATAAATATAAAATACAAATAATCTATAAAAAAAAGGATTTTTCTGAATTATTGAGTTATAAAACTATGAATATGAAATTGACACAATGCAAGTATTTTATATATCTTCTATATCTTGCTGATTCTGTATTAAATTTCGTTTTTGTAATTTGGTATAAATTACAACTATAAATGAGCCAATGGTAAATACGAGAAAAACAAAATATGTCCAAAAATGTTAGTTAAAAATTGGTTTCTTCTTTTTTTGTATAATTTTAAGCAAATATTTGCACTGTTTTGATAGAAACAATATTAATATGAGTTTTTACCCAACCTCATAAACAAAATTGAGTTGATAAATAAAGTTCAGCATTATTAATTGCCTTGTATTTATGTTAAATATCTTACCATGGTGACAAACATAATACATAACGAATTTTAAACAATTATACAATATCCATTTTTATGTATTATAATATATTTTATATAAAATATTATAAAATTAAAATAAATCCTATATTTAAAACTTCAATTATATATATAAATATGAGTACATACATTTAAATACTTTTATTATTTTTATAGTGTTCAAAGAAATTATCCGAAATATATATATAACGCAATTTTCAACTATCGGACTTATTTTAATTTATAATAATAATTATGAAACTGTATAATGACACAATAACATACTTAAATATTTTTATATACAGTTTAATAATAATTTGAAAAGCTTTAATAAAATCATCAAACAATTTAATTAAATTAAATTAAATTTAGTTTAAAATTAAAATGTCATTAATATTACGTTATAAAATTTAAACCGTTGATAACAATTTCAAAGTATTATACAATGTATATTCATTTGAATATTTAAATTAATATTATTATATGAAATATTTTTATTAAATATTTATTTAAATATTTTACAAATAATTAATTCTATTTGTGGGTAATTTGTGGCCATTTACTGCAAACTATTTTAAATTACTGATAATGATACGCCAACTATTATAAGTTATCAAGATTGTATAAAATAATGGTTGTGAAAATATCCACATCGCCTTACTTACTTACACCTATAATCTCAATGCAAATAAATTTAAATTAATAATCTTTTGTATTATTTAGGAAATCAGCAACGTTTTATAACTATCCTCATTTCAAATGTTGTCAGAATAAACAAAGATAAAATTATTAGTGGCACTGTATCGTACGACCTTACCTATTTTCGGGTTGTAATCAGCGGATGTATGCTTCACGTATTTTAAGAAATATTTGCTACAAAAAACTCTAAGTGAAAAGTACAGTTCCAATAATAAACCCTTTAAATCGAGTATGACTATTTCTTTACTCAATGACAGATCAAGCGCCCTAGAGCAGTGAGTTGTTTGTGAAGCACGCCCACAATGACTCTTACAATATAGAGCCACGGTCACTAACAATAATTTTTCATGCAAACGAACCCAAAGGGTCGCTAACTCAGCTATTAGCCGCAGGGATGGCAGAGTCGTCCGAGGGGAGGCTCGAACTTGTTCCGAGACAATCGGCACTCGGAATGCGAAAACCATCAATCATCTTAACTACTCGGTCATTCTCATTACCATAGCCAAGGAAAACCAATCCCTGGCCCTCGTTTTAACATTAGCGGTCACTATTAATAGTAGGCCTATCGAATATTGCTCTAAGCAGAAACGACAAAAAAATTGTAATTCACGGAAACAAAAAATATTTCGTAGACTGTTTAATTTTAAAATTGAATTACAAATAATTTATTAATCAATATGATCAAACTCTTATATACAATGCCTTGAACTTGTTTTGTGGTAACTATTATTTATGTTCTACTTTCAGTGTTTTTGTAATATAATTATATGTACATAAATAACATATAGTGGAAATGTTTATCCGTGTCTATTAGCTGCACTCTTTTTATATATATTTTATATGCACTCTAATTATACACATTTTAGGTGCGGGTTGATTGCAAATTTTAAACATTACGGTTCATCATAATTAGTGTGAAAGTTATCGATTTGTTGTATCCTGTTTTTGAAAACGTCAAATCATCAGTTGACATTTTTTGAGCTATAATGTGTCGTCATAAGTAAGATGCCGTCATAGGTAAGCAGTGTATTTTTACATCATTGACCTATTAAAACTATTCTATTAATAATTTATATTGTTTCCTTTAAAATAACTCTTTCTTCTGATTAGTAGTATGACAGTTTTTAATCAGGAAATTATAAGTTTATCAAAATAATTATATTTAATATTTTTTTTAGTTATAAGATTGCTATCCGGATTGCGTGCAAATTTATTTATAAAGAAAGAAGATAAATTAATATCATTATTCAGTTTGACAACATTTTAAAATGAAATTGTTACTTTTTAAAAAAATTTTCACAAAATTATCTTACCTTTTTTAACATTTTTCCGTTCATACAATATGTAAAAAATTATTAAGTGCAATACAATTAAGTTAATGTTTTAATATGGTTAGATGTTGTATAAGTAATATGCCTATTGCGTTTATAAATATACAATATGTATATATTTATAAACGGGAATCAAAGATATATATACATACAATATGTAAAGATGCAGAGTAGGTAAAGATGTTTAACAGCATTTTAAATATAATAGTTTTATTTAGTCAGTAAAATAAAGCATAATAAATTTGTCCATTATTTAGAATTTAACACATTTGAACGATAACATGTTTTATACATTTTAGCCGCATGCCTTTTCCATTATCGTCGTAAATACTAATATATTTCACATGTGAATTATATTTGGTATACATGATTTTGGTATTATATATTCTCGGAATAAGTTTACAATTCTAAATGTTATTTTCTCTTATTTTTTATCAATATTTGCTTGCGATATTTTTTGCGCATTGTTTAAATTAAAGAA
Source organism: Coelogynopora nodosa (assembly GCA_034780555.1). Classification (NCBI taxonomy): domain Eukaryota; kingdom Metazoa; phylum Platyhelminthes; order Proseriata; family Coelogynoporidae; genus Coelogynopora; species Coelogynopora nodosa. Next base: position 18,708 of record JAUZND010024284.1, on the reverse strand, counting down.
AAACTATATTTATACATAATTATTAACTTTATTGTGGAATTATAATTTTGCAACATATACAATATATTTGCCATGGATTCCTAATTTAAAAAAAAGTTATATAAAATTATAATATTGTTCAACTGCATAATATTTTATGTTGATAACATTTGCAAAAATCTTTGCAAAACTATTTAATATTTGTCCATTTATAAACGATACATTTGTTAAAAACATATAGAAAAGTTATTATATTTTTTAATTAACACTGAAACTCGGAGATTGTCAAATAATAAATAGTATTTTAAAATATGTATGCACATGTTCAATGTTTATTTTAGTTTATTGTGCTACACGAAAAATGGGGGTTGATCTACTGAACGAATTTTATTATATAATATTCAAATAATAAATGTATCCTTTTACCAATTAACATTTTAAGTTGAAAAAATTATTACATCATTGTAAAAAAAAGATTATAGAATTATATTATAACTTTATGATTATTTGATTAATTAACTATTCATACTACTTCTAACTATTGCAAATTTTTAAAAATGGACATATTTGTCTAACATAACATTTAAAATAAATGTTACATGCAAATACACTTTGTTTCAATTTTTTGATCGCCTTTTTATCTGCTTTTTAAATAAATTTACAAATTAAATTTTTTCTTGTTTAGTATATTTTATTGCATTTGTGTTCATGAAATGACTTTTATTTAAAATCCGGTCAATTTTTCTTCACAAACTATAAGAAAATATACATTTAGGTTTTTAAATCATATTTTTATTGATATAAATTGCTTTATTGAACAGTAAATGTAATGATAACATTGCGTCTTTAAAAATACCTGCAAAGAGACAGGTAATATTGAGGAGACTGTTAGATTCAGCTAATGTATTTTAAAATACTGTATATCGAATTTATTATTATTACATTATTTAATAACTCTTATGAGATATATAGAATCAATATGAATTAAAATCATTAATACTGTATTTTTATAAAATTAATTAATTAAGTAAATTATTCAACTAAATAAATTATTGTATGTCTATGATACACTGACGGTGCAGTTTAAATGATGTATTAATCAATTGTATTATGCATAGTAATTGATTAATGTCGCATCACAGCAATAACATTTAATAATTATTATATATACTATAAAATCCTAGTGTATAGGTCGCACCACCCACTTCAAAATAAAAAATAATTTTTTAAAAATTTTTGATGTATATAAGCTGCCTCAAATACTGAAAATCTGGAGTGCATCAAACAATGCAACAGAAAGGTAAAATGCATCGATTGATGCACATAAGGTCGCATGAAAAATATGTATGCACTTCTGAAGCAGATTTATTTTGTATATTGTACATGCATAATGCATCAATCGACACACTTTTCATGCATTAGTTAAATGCAACAAAATATTGATTTATATTATAAAGATACAATTAAAGTATTGTACAAGGATGAATAAACTACTGCTATTATTCACTATTATATAACAGTGTATAATAGAGATTTGTCTATTTTCATATCAATTTAATTAATTTAAACTTCAAAATAAATAAATCAAATAAATCAAATAAAAAACCAAGTAGATTTTGAAATGTCGCTAGCTATAAAGGATATTCGTTTGCAACGTTTTAGGACATTCTGTTCCATATTAAATATATTTATTACTACTTTTTTTTATTTTACACTGTTAAAAATGGTTTTACAAAATACTTAATAATGATATGAGGTAACCATATCGATAAAGATTTTGTCTATGGAGATAACATATAAATGATTCTAAAAACGTATACAAGAAGGGATATTGATAAAACATTTTTATAGTATGTACATTTATATGATTAGTACAAATTTAGAGCAAATTTAAATTAACTGTTAATTAATGATAGTTACCGTTGGTGTAACTTTTTAAACTATAATTTATTAATTTCATAATACATCGAAGAAGTCTAACTACTGACTACCGATTACAATGTTTTATTTTTCAAATAATTTTCTGAATCTATTATCTAATTTTCTCAAATATTTTATGTTTTATGTTTTTGATTAATTTTTTTTTAAAATTTTATAAAAATAATTTTAATTACATTTATTTCACTTATTGTTTACTAAAATTTGTTAAACTTTTGATTTTACCATATTATAGCTTATTATTATACGCGTTCATCGATTAAATTATTTGATACATATTAAACAGTAAATTAATCCAGTTGGTGATTTTGTCGGTTTGGGTGGGAGTATAGCACAAATTCTTTTAAAAGCACAGTTGAAACTATTTAAAAAAAAACTCTATAGCCGAAAAAATAATTAAATCTAAAAATTATCGTATTATCATTGTTATTTGATCTTCTACATTTAGCCTTACCGACAGTTTGATTTTTATTGCTCCTAAACCAAATTGACCAATGTTGTTATTATAAACTCTATTTCGATCAGGATATCTAAACAACTTTTTAATGAATGATTTTAAGATATATTTGACTTATAATTTGTGATGTCTAGATATTATTTGAAATATAAATTTGATAAAAATTTACTTCAACAATAATGATAAACTGAAGATTTAAAATTGTTTCATTTCGTTCGGATCAATTAATAAATAAGTAGATTTTTTGGTGTGCTTTCTTGACTACTATAAAATCAATAATTAACTAATAAGAAAAAGCTTAATAACTATATAATCTTAATTTGCTTTAAATGAAATTTTATATTAAATTTAGGTGTTCCATTTTCGAATTATTTAACAGATTATTATATAGTAAAATGGATGTTTTCAATACAATATTATTTATGGTAAAATAGCATATCCTCAAATAATTTAAAAAGTTGTATTGTATTTAAATTATTTTTATTAAATTTATTTTTAATTTATATATGTAGATATAATATAAATATAGATGTAATATAACATAAAAAAATTATTAAAAAAATTAAATGCCTTCAAAATGTGCAAATAAAGGCATATTCTCAGGATCTCATACACTGAAAATGTGCCAAAGAAGATGTTCTAACGATGTCATTGGACAAAAATTACTTGTAAACATGAAGGATATTTATTTTATATTTAATTAAAGTTTTAGATATGTTTTGTTGTTGTAATTGTTTAATGTCTATTTCTAAATAACTTTAATGATAATGCCATCATATCAATAAAAGCATATACTTGTATCATTTAGTACATATTTATTTCCAAGTATATAATGTATTATGTATATATTCATATGACATATTGAGTTATTCTTTTTACACCACTGAATGGGGATTAACCACCAATCATGGATAAATCTTTGTTGAATTTGCAATCATTACTTACTAAATACATGTATTTTTATCGACAATCACCAATACTTATTCATTTTCGAAAAATGACATTTATATGACATATATTTGAAAATTTGGACACTTGTCTGAAATGAAATTTTATGTAATATTTGTGCATTACATTTATTATGTCTATAAAACACACTTTTAAGACTATAAGAATATCTTGTTTTTTAAATGGCTTTGATGCTCCACTATTAATATTTTTGTACATCGTAAAAGTAAATACATAATCGTGCGCTGCATTTTAATTTAGTTTTTAATGTGATTTTAAAATAGAACATTATGTGCACACAATCCATTTTTATTTTTAATATTATAAGCATTTTCTACTTTACAATAAATTTTGTTTTAAAGCAATAAATTATATGTAATGCTGTAACCTTTGATTGTAAATTTATATTCTGTATATTTATATATATATTGCAGATATGAAATGGCAAATATAATGTAATCAAATTTGCCAAATTTAGAATTATATATTATATATGTGATGCAGCTATACCTTTCGATGCAATAGATTGAATCACCCAGATGCATTATGATGATTCATTATTGTGCATCTGTAGCGCTCCGGCACTTGATGCCAAAGGTGCATCCAGTTGATGCATCATTTTTATCCTGGTGATACATTGCTGCATCAAGTGCCGGACAACAGCTGTGGTTGCACTTTTTAAAAATTAATTGATGCACTTCAGGTTTTAATTAACCTTTAATATGGATTCTTACTCTTTTTGTATTGGTAGATATATATTTCCATTTGGATGGCATTTTAGTCAAAATATTATTAATTTTATCCAATTAATCTGTTTAGAGATAAATAGATTGTTGCACACCTGTTATGAAATTATTTTTAAATTATTGCCAAATTTAATTAAAAAAATTATGAATAATGAGGAATTTATGTTCGGTATATTACATTTAATCAACCCCACTTTTTACTCGTAAATATGGGCTCCAAATTGTGTCTTATACACAGGATTTTACGGTATGGTATACAAGTATATATCGTGTCTATACCAAGTATAACAAGTACAATAGATACCGTGCGATTCATAAGTCATCATCTGTAAATCTTTTTAGTGAAAATTAAACATATATGTTTCTGTATGATATTACACAGCAGTATATATTATATCATTTTAAATTTGAATTGTAATTTAACTGAATATATTATTATGCCCACTCACACTGCGGTAAAAATTATGGCAGAAGGTTATGTTGCTCTTACGATTGCAGATAATGCCATTATAACAAGTCATGCATACGTGTATGAATGTTTTTACAAAACATTTTTGAAGTTTTTCAACAATTTTTCAATCGTGCAATAGAAAAAATATATCGTAACTCATACTGCATAAATTTATTATGACCAAATTGTCGGCGTATACACCTTTGTCATGGAAGACAATTTGGGTAGACATAGTAGACAATTGTTTACACACGCCTTCTTGGGAAATATTCAATCATAACAAGTTTTGTTGTAACGTTGACGTTCATATGAACATGTGGCAGCATTATTTTTTTTGTTAATTATCATCTTAAATTCAATTAAATTATTTCGTGTAAACAACGTTGAAAAATATCTAAAAAATTATTAAAATATACACTTGATGATTCATTAGGCGTACAAAATTATTATAAAAAATAAATTATGAAATTATGCCGATTAAATAACTTTCCTAGATAATTAATACATAATCATTCTGAAAGTGTTAAACAGGTTTTAACAATTTAAACAATATTTTTGAAAATAAATAAAATCAATTTGGTAATCAGATTAGGGAGTAGGATATTACTATTAATGCAAGTTATTAATATGCAGATTAATATTTATACTTTTGTTTAACATACATTAATAACACTTTTGAACCTAAGAATTTTAAAGTAATTTAGTTTTTCCCATTAGATGCATCGTGGGTAATATTACGCACATTGAAATCATCTCTAATACAATATCTCCTATGACCTCCTAAAACATTTCACTTCCACTAAAAAAACCGCCACGAATACACTTATACATAATTAAAAGTTTAAAATCTGACTGATTTTTCTATCGTTTTGGTATTATTACTAGGTGTTATGAACAATATGTCCGTTTTTAATATAACGATTCCAGTATATGTCAAAATTCTAAATATATTAGTTGCAGTCTGTTCTATTATTTTATACACAAATTTATTTTGGCAACTTCATTCAAATCTATGTTATATATACAATATATGTCTATATATATTGTTCATACATTTTCAAATAAAATGTATTTATTTTATTATAATCATAAATATGCCATAGATGAATTTTTTTTCATAATACATTTATATCGCTCTTTCAATTTTAAACCTTTGACTAAATAATGATATGCTTTTTGATTATACTATTTCTCTACTGCGCCATTTCAAATTTTGACAATATATAATCTTAATTTACAATCAACTTCTTTTAGAATTCAATTAATATTTATATTTGTTTTATTTACTGATGCTATTATTGAGTAAATTATTAAGTTGTATATAAAATATCAATACTAAAGCTGTTTACTGATCCACTTATGAATTTTTTTAAAATTATCAAATCGATATTATGTTATGAAAATGATGTAAGAGTAAACCTGACCTTATCCAATTAGACATTTATATATCAGTATTGTTTTTTAATATTAAATGTAAAGAAATTATAATAAAAAATAATGATTAGTGTAGGCCTATATTATACTTTTTTACACATTTTTATCTAAAAATTTATTTAAAAAATAGTTCGTAATTGTTTTTACTGAAAATACAGTTATTATAAACAATCTATTACATCATCGTTTTTATTCTTTATTTATTAAGCATATAAAATAAAATTTTATTACAATTGATTGTTTTTATATATCCACATTTAAAACTTTCTCCTTACCTCAATAATATATTTCTAAATATAAGTGTATATTTGTTCAGTGTTAGTATACTGTAGTATATATATTTTACGATCCACTTTATCCGAAAATGAAAAATTCTTATCGTTCTCTCTGAAATATTTCTATTAATCTGAACTAGAAAATTATCTATTCAACTTGCACTAAATGTAGAATGAAGAAGCTGACGTTTTATCGTATTATAGAATTTAACTCACCTACGTCACATTAAATAAATAAATAAATGAGGATTTTTCAATGATTTTAAAATTCCTATGCGATTCTCTATAAGATTCCGTTAATGTTATCAATAATTAAGTCTTTTTATTTAAATGTCCAAATTATTTTATTATATAATTTTATTCGTATAATACATGTGAGTAATGTTTTCAATTTATCTATGTACGTGTGATAATCGATGTTTTACTAGATTTTTATAACCAATATCATGGATCGCTTGTATTCCACATAATCATTTAACAGTTGACAGCTCAGATCTAGATTCTTATACAAAATATATTGTCTTTAATGAAAATAGTGTCAATGACTACACTAACTGGAACGTTAGGCTCCAATAAAAGGCAAATTAATTTTGATGCATTGAGTTACTACCAAAAATATTTAAAAAGTACGCTCATAGTCGACTAAAATTATACTTGTAATCGCATATAGGTGAAGTGTGCATCTGCATCTGCATTAAATTTATTTATGAACTGATAAAAAGACATGTTTTAAATAAAATAAGTTAATCGTTGATTTAGCGCTACTGGAGATATCAAAAACACACACTTCTGCAGCCTATTTAGGCCTGCTTCAAAGAAAATAAATATAGAAAATTATGACAATTTTAAAAAATAATCGAAAAAGATAACATGCACAAAGCCTTAGTTCATATATCGATTATGTGCAGATTTAATTATAAATCATTTAATGCATCTATTCAATATGATCGTCATATATGGGAATTTTCCTACACTTTGGAAAACTAGTCTTGTTATACCGTTACCCAAAAAACAGATTCCTGACATAAAAGACTTAAGACCAACATCTTTACTTGATATATGTATAAAAATATTATGATAAAATTATATTCCACAAACTGAAAGCTATATTTATTAGTAACTATGGTCTTCAGCAATACGGTTCTAGAGAAAAATCCTCAACAACATTCACTTTATTACATAATATACAAGATACGATATCAAAAATGTGGATAAGCGGGAAATTCAAATCGTAACTATAATAGCTTTTGATTTAAGCAAAGCCTATTTGGATATATATGATACCACATAAAAAACTTGTTTTGTCTATTTTAAAGACGAACATATCACGAGGAATTATCTCCCTCATTCAAGAATATTTGTACAACAGAAAACAGCTAGTCCATTTGAAAAATGTTAGGGACAGCTCTTTAGTTCCCGTTACATTAGGGGATTGAGAGACTTGATACCCCTATCAGGGACCGCGGAACAGGGGGGGGGCAGGGGGGCCAGTGCCCTAGGGGCGCATTTAAAGTCAGACAGTAATCAGTTGTGTCTATCGATTAAGTACCGCAGAGCTGTGATTGTTTGTGTCTTTGAGAGTTTTAAAATGCCCAATTCAATATATTTGTCATGTACTACTGTACCTCATATTTTTTTATCAAAATTTCAAGCTGGGATAAAAAAATGGTGTGGGGGAGGGGGCGCAAAAATAAAAAAGTGCCTCCCACAGCCAATTTTTCTCCGCGGTCCTTGCCTATGTAATACTTCTACTTTAGTTAAATACGCGGATGATTCTACAAGTATTTTACCTCACCCGAAAAATTCAAATATGAAAGAAGAACTTTCTATAATATACAGGGTGTTCAATATGTCTTTGCGAAATAACAAATAAACTTTGTTTTATTTCTTTCTTTTACATATCATATGTACAAGAAAAATTTATGCATAGCCGTGTCCTTTATCAATATCTTAGCGCTAGATAGCAAAATGAATAATTTGAATTTCTGTGATTTAAGCCATATCATATTTAGTCAGTTTGAATTTATAATTTTGAATTTAGTACAATCCTGTATTAGTGGATTCTATAACTGTTTCATCACTAATTCGTTAAGTATGCCGGAGTATACTATTGAAAAAAAAGTAACTGCTACATCATTTGCTATAGCTTTTGAAAATGCAAAAGAAAGTAGAAGGAGATTTTTTGAAAAGTTTAACAAGGAGACGCCTTCAAAGTGTACCATACTGAGTGTATTGAAAGACTAAGTTACTAGAGAATGTCAAGTTGCTTAAAAATCCACCAAAATCTAGAAGGCCAGTATCGGCTTCAGGTGACGTGATAATCCATCAACATTAATCCGACGTATATACGAAGAAATGGATATTTCAGTGGGATAAGTGCACACTACTTTACACAAAGAATACTACCATCCCTATACACCACCGTATTCACAATTTCTTTGTGACACTGATGATGACCGACGTCTTCATTTTTGTGTGGAAATGCTTGCAAAGTTTCAACATGATCCAGCGTTTCACCGAAAGATAAAATCTTCCGATGAATGTGTTATTCACCGGAAAGTACATGTTAATAAATATTGGAGCTAGGAAAACTCAAATATCCGCTTTCAGAACCCTGGCTTAACTTCTTCTTTGATGGTTTAGGCCTGCATTGGTTATGTCGGGAAAATATTATATGATGACATTAGTATAGCTACTAGTTATGAATGCTGAACGATATTGTGTTATCCTTACCGATAACGTAGTGCCTTACTTCAAAATAGATGTAAATAGGGACAGGTATTTCCAGAAAGATGGAGCCTCTTCGAATTACAGAGCTCTTAGATTCGCAGAAAATTATTTACGATCTTCCAGTTCATTAGATTGGCAGAAGAGGCCCTATCGAGTGGACTCCCCGATCACCCGACCTTACAACCTGCGACTATTGGTTGTGGGCTTTTATCCGTTTAAAAGTCTACTCTGATGGCACGATTAATGAAACTCTGAACGTACTTCATGCCAAAATTATAAGAAACCTTGCTAAATAATCCGATGGACATGTTCCGTAGATACACCAATGTCTTCAGGAAACGATTGAATCAATGTCAGGATGTTAATGGAAGTTTATTTGTACAATGACAGAACTGTTGGTAAGAGTTTGTTTCTTTGTACCGCTGTGCATAAATCGTGTAGATAAAACTTATTTCTTTATGATATTAACAATTTTATTTGTTATTAGTGGCAAAGACATAATGAACCCGTAATGAACACACAAACAGCTATGAAAAGAATTGCGCAAGTTTCACTTTAAATAAGACTAAAATCCAAATACTAACTCTTGGGAAATTATTGATCTTACTTTTAATCACTAATTGAACTGATCTTCACATCTTAAGAATCACAAAAACAATCGGAAGGAAAATCTACCCTATTGGCGTTCTGAAACCTTACCTATATATACTAAGCAAATTTTGCAACTACAATTACAGTCCGCAGTATAATTGAATACGCATCGCCCATAATAGGAAAAATAAAAGAAAAACATATATAAAAACAAAATATTTTCCAAACCCATCAGTTTCAGCTTCTAAAGATTATTTAGATTATAGGAGTAAAAATTAAGCTAAAAAATCTATTTAAAAGCGTTCAAAGACAAAAGAAATCCAATAAATAATTTAATTCGTACGCAATTACGTACATCATTTAGACAACCACGCTCAAATTCTTTAGCGCGTTTTAGATCTTTCACACCTTACACTACTTACTTAATAAATAGTAACAAATAAAACTTTAAAAAAATAATGTTACGTGATATGCATACAACCTATTCTGCGATTGTAACATCTTGTACATATATATTATTTATTTTTTGTTTCAACATTATTGTAAACATATTACTACTTTACTAAATGTATTTTTGTACATATATTACTATTATATCTTACTACTTATGTACTATTTATATATTCATTTGCATCATGTTTTCCCACCCCTGGTGCTTGGTATACGAATATACGTTTATTATATAAATTAATTAAATTTTTCAAAATAAACAAACTATTTCATTTTTTTAAATAAACAAATTCAAAAGACCAATTCTATTCCATATGATTTATTAAACTGGTAGTATGATGCATATTTGTATAATAATGATATATTTAAAGTTTAAACATTAGTATATAAAAATATTGTTAATACATATATATTTAAATATTTCAAACAGGTTTATATATCAAGTATAATGAATTGACAGATAATAACGGAAAAAATGTTAGTCTAGCTATTTTACAATTACAAGATTGCAATCTATTATATATATATACAGTAAAATAATACATGTTTGATAAATGTAAAAATTATTATATTTTAAATACTATGAAAAATTTCTCTTTATAGATGAATTAAAAAAGAAAAACCAAAACTATTCAAACCCATTAACGCCCAGCGTCCTATTTATGGGACATTACCTTTAGCTTAATGTAAAATCTCTGTTATTTAGCAAGCATGATCATCCTTTTATATTAAAGGAATAGCACAAAGGCTTGTTAAATTTAAACATTTTAATATACGACTTTATTTTCTGTTTTATTGGCGCGACTTTAGAAAAATCTTTATTATCTCGTGTTTTTGAGAACAAAACAAAACTCTCTACATGAGGTAGGTAAGTGGATTTGTTGATTCAACTTGATTGTAATATTATTATGCATTGTTTGTGGATTACTTTTAATATATAAACAGCCTTTAGATTTTTCGTCTAACAATAAAAAAAGAAGAAAGAAAATCAGTGTCCTATTGTTAGGACACTGGGCACTCCCTTGAAATTGTATCTCTGATGTAGAAACCATTACCCAATGGCAGGGTTAACTATTTGACACAAAATATATTAAATATTCATGGTATTTATTTATTTCACGATTAAAATCAGCTTTAATCAAACTAAACATGTTAGTTAATTTTTTGATTAATTTTTCATTTTGAAGATCAGAAAGAATTTGTTTTTATTATTATTCCAAACTCCTAAAGATTTATAAGATGTTACATTTAAAATATTACTGAAGCAAATATCATGAAAATATTCTAGTTTTTAATAAATATTATGTGAAATAATGTAATTTCTTGATATTTTTTGTTTACCATTTTCGTTCAGTTATTCTTCCTTTTTATCATATCTTTTTTGAAGTATACATAATTTATGTATAAATGTGCTAACTTTTTAATTCAGCTAATTGCAGTATAAAATTAATGACATTATTTTTTGTTTTGAGTAGGTATCATATATACTAAATAGTTTACTTCAATTAAGTATTTTTATATTTGCAATATGTATTTAAATAATTTAGGTTTTATAAATTTATATATAATATGTATAATCATCAAAATGCACTCTTTTCTGAAAATGTTCTCAAACAATTCTTATATGCAGCCTTCCATTGAAAGTTCTTTATTTATCTTCCCTAAAGTTGGCTGTTTTTAATAATAATGAATTGATGCCATAAAACATACAGTAATTCATGTCTAACTATTTGTGATGATCCTGTATCAGATTATATTTTGACCAGTGGACATGTTTTAGGTAAAATAGTTATAAAACTATAAAAAAATTTATAGTTTAATTTTTTTATATATAATGATTAAAATCCACCCATTTTTTCTATACTCGGGCGTTAATGGGTTAAATGTAATAATTAAATACCTCTACTGTTAAATGCTATTAATACATTTTTCGGTTTATTAGTTAACTTATTTCGGTTAAATTAGTTTATTCGGTCATAATAAATTTAAAACAATTAAAACGATGTTTTTATTATATGTTTTACATAACATACAAAATATATTAAAAAATTTCGTAATAATTATTGCTGATCTCACAAAATTGCAATAATTTATTAATTAAATATACAATTAATACATTTTAGTGTTTTTTCATGTATTTTTTGCTCAGAATTTTATATATAGTTATCATAAGTAAAATCAATAAATAGCATTTCTTAATTTATTAAGTTCTTTATTAAGAACATTTAACGTACTGTTGTTACCATTAATGCGATACATATTGTATATGTGAAAAAACTACTTTATTAAAATGACAATGTATTAATGTATTGTTCAATTATTATAAGTTATTTTTCATTACACAAAATATATCCTATTCACCATAATTATAAACACATTTAGAAATGTAATTTAATACAAATTTAATTAAATACTAAATAAAAAATAAAAAACACAATTTTTTAAAATGTACTAATGATAAATATAATTCAAAGTACTTCAGGTCTTCTCGACAAGTTCATACTCATTTGATGCTTCTTTTTCCACCTCATCCTCCAAATTATTCTCTATTTCCATATTTCGATCCAATTCGGGTGCCCCATCACTTCCCTTGACTCGTAGTGCTATAACCCTCACCATGAACTCAACCAACTGTGCAACCGTGAGAAGGGAACATCCAATCCAGAGGCCGATGTTACCGCCAAAATCAGCAGCCAACTGACTCAAGGGATAGGCCAAAGATTCACTAGTTTCGTCCACACTTAAGTCAGATGGATAAACCATAATTGAGACCATCGACTTCACTTCATCCTCGTCTTTAATGTTAATTTTTTTTTTGTTAAACACGTTTTTCACAACGGAATGCGCATATTTATTCAACGTTTCTATCGTATTGTTTACAGATTTTGGCCATTTGGTAAAAGTTACACCCTTTTCGTATAATGTTTTTTTGCATCGACTTGGACATCTGTTTTGTAAGGTTTTTTTCAGTTGATGATCTTTGAAAGCTGATTTCAAATATTTGTTAACACAATTGGCGCGATCTCGAATAGCCGATACAATATCGCCACTGTTATTCAAATCAACACTTTCATTTTTATATGTTAGAATACCTCTCTCATCGATTTCAGTATTATAAAAAAAGTTACGGGGAATAAAGTGGCAACTGGTTAAATGTGTGTCCCAATCTAGTGGTAGTTTATACATTTCTAGCTTGCAATGACATTTATCCATTATTTGATCTGTGATTATCATGGGAAAACAGTCCGTTTCTGCGTATCTGTTGTTAAAAACATTCCTTATATTTTTATTACTCTTGGAATATTTATTATCAACATAGTTGCGTAAATAGTTTTCGGCTTCATTTTTAGTGAAACAGTGTTCTCGTTCTGTACTTTCTCGAACATATTTTTTCATGACAAGTTTTATTGTGACCTGGGTGCCAGGTTCTACGAGGGTTACATCGCTATCAATTGGTGGGAGAGTACCTTTTTCATGAATCATCACTTCAAATCCAATTGCTTCATGTAACTGAAATGAAAAAAAAGGTTTATTGCCAAACAATTTAGCAGAAGTAATTTTCACGCAAATACAAGACAGTTAATTAAACCACATTTTAAGTGAAGCTTAGCATTTAAATTAAAAAATCCATACATTCATTTTATTATGTAACGTTGGTCGAAATTTGAATAATTTGACAAATATAAACCACATTTCCTAAATTTTGTTATTAATTTTGTTTATCTTTATAACTGAATTGTAATTATCATTATTATTAATATTTCAATCCTTTTACTCTGGTGCACAGTTTACTTGCAATATGATTTGTTTCTTTATTATGCTATGCATTATTCATTAATTGGATACTTTAGTCAACTGCTATATAATTCATTTCAAATCGTACAACAATACTGTTTTCAAATTAAAAAAATATCCGTTACGATGTTTTTTTGTATGATTATGTATAGTTTGCTAATATAATTTCGAAATTTAATTTTAAAATGTTACCAAAAACTATAAATTATATTCATAATTATGAACATCTGCCAAACTTCTTGCCTTAATATAAATTTAAAGTTTTAGTTTATTGAACAATATATATTTGAATATGTTTAAATGCATCAATTATATATTATTGCATTAAAAAAATAATTTCCCAAATCTTTTTATCACTTCTCCTACTTGACAATGTTATTCGATTTGAACATGTTTTATTTTAACTAAAACAAATGTAGAAAAATAGTATTTTTAGCCAAAAGCGTTTTCGAGAACTTGTTCTCGTTATCAAAACATAAATTAATAATTAGTATATCAAATAACATAAAACAACTATTCAATTAAAATACAATCCTACAAATTATATCTAGATAATCAATAGTTTAAAATGATTACATCAATTTATATACTATTACAAACAAATCATTAAGCAGATTTGAAAAATATTAGCGTAATTTACAAACTAAAAACAACTATAATATTATTTGACTAAATCTCCATGACGTTTATTGGTGCCACTAGGACTTCGAGTATTAAGGAAATAAATGAAAAAATCTTCCCGGGAGAGTCGATCATCTTTAGACTATTGTGGATTGGTATCTATTAGAGTTACTTTAATGTCATTTTCATTATGGCATGGTTTACTAGAATGTTCTGCAGTCTCGATGTTACGAGTCTTGCCGCGTTGGGTCATCCTTATGTCACAGATATATGGTCCTTAATTATATTGGCTACTGAATGTTTTGATTCACCTATGTATAGTTTATCACATTTTACACAGGTGATTGCATATATACAGTTCTTGGTAGTGTTTTTTAGTGTTTCACGTGTGTTTTTTATTTTAAAATTACGCTTTGACAATGTATTTGTAATATTACCAGTTTCTTGAAAAAGATAGCAATTTTTACATATGTGCACTTATTATTTATTTTATTGCATATTACAATTAACAGTATCTGATTTTACTAGTTTTCTTTTGAGGTTGGAGTTTTTATGGTATGCAACGACAGGAGGTTTTGGAAAGGCTTTTTTACTAGGAGGAGATAATTCTGAAATATTAAAACTTTCACGAATTATTTGAGGCAAACAAAGTATGAAATAATGATAGGTAATGACACAGGGAATAGTTATTACACAAAAACTAACACAATATTCTAAAAGGTTATTACTTTAGCTATAGCAGGATTTGGAAATTTAAAAAATCGGCAATTTATAAAAAATATTTCAGAAAATAATGCAATTTTTTATAAAATATACTCTTCTTAAGAATATATTGCTATTGGTTTTCAATATATTATAATATAACACTAATATAAAATTAATATAATAACTTAGTATTGTAAAAAAAATTGAAGTTTGATAGCTGTTTCTACGTTTTTATCATAATAATTTTACTTCATTGCATCACGTAATAACAAATGTTATTAATTACAATAACTTATTATGTATATATCGTTGTTCTGACTATTTCTGAAATTTTTATTTTATGATCATAAAAAAAACTTAAAGTCTGACCTCAATAATCTGGTCTCCCTAGATATCAATAATATATTAAAGCTATATTCTACCATGTTATTAAATTGTCCGCATTATTAAGTGGAAGTTTCAAAAAAATGTAAAAGGCTTTGTTTGTACTTTTTGTTACTTTTTG
Organism: Coelogynopora nodosa; assembly: GCA_034780555.1. NCBI lineage: Eukaryota > Metazoa > Platyhelminthes > Proseriata > Coelogynoporidae > Coelogynopora > Coelogynopora nodosa. The sequence goes on along the minus strand of JAUZND010024284.1, from coordinate 3,083 downwards.
TTATTATAAATATGTTTATTATTATATGTTATTTATCAAACTGTTGAATATAAATAATAATTCCACTATACATACCTCCCTGCTTGGGTCATTTTCGTTATAACCATCGGCAACACTGAGAATTAAATGCAATCCATTCCGTTTATCGGCAATCACTATATTGCGCTCTTTAGGTGTAAAGGTCACGCAATGTAGGCGGCTAGATGAGTTAAATTCTTTAAAATGATCCCTGGAACAGGGTTTACCCATGTAACTACAGTGTAGCACGTTATCAAAAATGCGGTCATAAATGTCGCGTTCATTACTGTAGTTCTGAAAAGAATATACAGCTTTGGTAAAACTGTCCTCTATTTCGTCCAGAGAGTCGTCCGAAGTATAATTCATTATGAACTTCCAGAAATGTTGAGCCCTGTTGAGACCAGTTCCTCCTGCTTCCGAAGTTTTTTTCTTACTGAACGGGACGGTACTGCATAGGGTGACATCGGGATACTTAAATCCAAATTCGATATTTTCTACAACGGTATTCGTGGCATATTCCATGTATTCACGCACGCAGAGGTACAGATGCGCAGAGCAGGCAATACACGCCAGAATGATTGTTACTGACCATATTCGTCGTCGAAACGAATTTTTGGAAAGTAATCGTGTTCCTCCCGTGAATTCCACCGATGATAGAAAACTTTTTTTTATATCTGATCTTCGTACTTTTGCCATATTAATTTATTTTTAAATATTTCTAGAAATTGCTTTTTTTAAAATTTTGGAAAGGTTTTTTTGCAATATGAAACAGGAACAAAGAACATTTATTTCTTATCAGCATACTAATTGAAATCAAGGCATTTACAGATTGAAATGTTATTATATAATAAAATGAATACCATATGTTACAACTCAATCAATACGCTAAGCCTTGCAAATTATGACGTAGACTATATAATATTTGTAAATATATGGGTAATGTATGCGTAATGCGTCATTTAAGTTTTTGAAGACGCTTACAATTCAAAAATGCCTCAATATACTGTAATTAAATGAAATGAAGTATTCCCTAACCTTTTCCTTACGTGCATATATGTACCTCGCATGTGTATATATGAATGGACCCTTTATTTTTAATAAAAGAATTGACAGTAACTCGATTGTTTTTTATCCAAAGTGTTGGTGGTGATAGGCTTTTGCTTAATATTGTTTTTTTTATAAAAGTTATGACAATGGCTCCAAATGGTTAAAAAAATTGAAATAAGACACAGGAGGATTGGCGTGCAGAAGAAATACATTATAATTAACAATAAAGATTTGATCGAAAATGGAATAATTCTTGATCTTATTTTAGTAATAGATATCAGGGTTTGTTTTATTAATAATTTTATTCGCTTTATAGCTTTATTATTTATTTATTTATTTATATATAACATAATAAGTAATTGTATATTAAATTAAGCAAATAATGTACATTATTTCAAAGCGCTTTCGGCTATTATCTTTTTCAATGAATACAAAAACAAATAAACAATATATAACTTATTTCAAAATTAAGAAAATTCAGCAACAGTTTCATATAATATGTTGTATTTTGATGTTATATCGTTTTAATATATGATATCAATCCTCATGTTTCAGCAGATTTTCAGATTTCTTCAAAAGTTTGAAGGAAATAATGTTACCAGTTGAGTCTGCTGTTTGTCGAAATATTTAATCTCTAATTCAAATATTTATTCGAATATAGTATAATATAATATAATATAAAAAATAAATGAATAAATATACATAACTAATAATATATATAATAGTAATATATAATAATAATATATATTAATACAATTTAAAGATTTATTATTAATATGTTATATATATATTTTTCTTTTAATATTAATTGAAAATAGAATTAACCGAAAGCGTTATAAAAATATATTTTTCAATTTAATAAAAAATTGCTTCTTATTTTAATTTTCAAAACAATATCGTATAATATTCTGCATTTTGTTGTATATAGATATGTACATAATATAAATATGAATACAAAATAGAGAATTAATATATTAGAGAATTAATAATTTAAAGAAGAAATATTTTAAATAATTAATTATATTCACTATTAGTTTTATTCACTAATCTCATATGTATTAAATAAAAATTGTTTTTGTTATTGGTCAGTAGTAAATACATTAGTTATAAACTTGAACGCTCAATAGAATGATATTAATCAGCTAAAATTGGAGTAATGAATTGATAATATCAAATGAAGTTGACTCAAAGATAAAATAAATGTAAATTAATTAAAGCTAGAATAACAAGTATATTTAACACTTATTGTTTAATTTTAAATATATGTTTAAAAAATTAAGACTTCAACAGTGATTATTTTATTTAATAACATAATTAAATATGTATTATAAAATTATATATGATAATTATTCTTCAAAACATTTTCAATCTTAGGAAATCACATAGTTGTATAACTGTTGGGAGACTATAACATAACAATTTTTTCTGCACTCATATTATGATCAGTTAAACAATGTTTAAATGATATTACAGTAAACAGCAATAATACTTTACTATTATGAACTGTTTCAACTCTATAGTGTAAAGATAATATACACCTATCTTCTTTTTAACTGTTAAATCTATTTTATAAGTACTATTTTATACTATTGACTTAAATTTAAACGGAACGGATTTTCTTTTTCAGAAAGCAGACAAATACTTATAATCTGTTTGTATTAGATGAAAATTATGGTCAACCTAGAATTAAATGCTACATTAGTTAATTTGGTACCATTCGAACCGAAATTGAATGTAGAAAAACATATTAAGTCAAACTGGGGTCTTTGGGCAAAACAAGTTATAGCCGTTGTTGGTTGGTACAGGTGGAATCCCCGTCAAGGGAGCCGAAGCACCCGCAGATACGAGGCTACCGCCACGGGGTCCTTCGCCAATACGGCCAAGGGAGGCCTCCCCACCCCAACACCCGCAGCCGCAGGCCAAGGTGCGCCGGACACTCTTGGAGCCAATGCTCCAGAGTCTCCTCCTCCTCCTCCTAACAATGAGGACACTTAGAAGGTACCCCCGCGTCCAAGCGG
>JAUZND010024273.1:0-24526 GCA_034780555.1 Coelogynopora nodosa | reverse complement strand
TTTTGGTATCTATCTATATAACTATCTACCCCCCCCCCCCCCCCCATCTATCAATTTGTCCTGTTTTATATTATAAAATTGCTTATTAAACTTAAGCCCGTAGCCAGGGGAGTTAGTACTTTTTGAAAAAACGGTAAAATAAATATATTGATAATATAATCCTTATTAAGACAAAAGGAGGTAAATATATAAATATAAACATATTTAGGAAAAACAGCATAAAAAGAATTATTAAATTGTGTATTTTCTTCAAAAGAACAGCTGATTAGTAAAATGAGTTCTTTTTTAAACAATTGTTAAAAAGTTGTTCTTTTAAAAAATGGGCAACATATACATGAAAATATTGCTATTTTTCTCCAGAAAAAGGGCAAATGTAGTATAGGAAGGGTCGATTCTGCCCCACAACTTGACTTTTGAGCATGACACTTGATATTTGACCCCCCTACCCCACCTACCTACTCCTCTATCCCCCCTAACCCCATTATCCCCATGTACCCCAATTATTATTATTTTTAAGATCAGGATCATTATGGATAATAATTTATTGGATAGACCTTCGGAATAGCCATGGGTCTGTGCAATTTTTTGGAAAATTAGTTGAAATTTGACGGAGTTATAGACATTTAGTGATTTACAGCTGATTTACTCACTTTTTAATTTTTTTATGTATTAAAATGAAATTAAAAATAGATAGAACTTTATATTAGCTTTGATTCAGTTTCAATTTTTTGAAATTCGGTTAAAATTTGACAGAGTTAAAAATAAATAAAATAAATATAAATATATAATTTAATTATATATAATCACTTTTGTTTTTATCTTATAACGTTTGATGTTTACACATTATGACAACCAAACTTGGTATGATGATTCACCAACATAAAAAAATAGTTTATACTACTTAATTTATATATTTTTTGTAAGTAGTATAACATTTTCAAATTTTCATATTTATTTTTTACCATAGCGATGCATTTTGGCCATATATATTGCACGATAAGGGGGATTTCAATGGGGATTCTGGCTAAGTCTAGTTCACTCAGCTCGATTGTTATACTTACAGATTGATCAGAGGTTGTCTAATGGTAGTAATCGATCATTCAAGTACAATTTGTTTAATATGATGCATTGTAGTCATATATTGTTCGATCAGGTTGATTTCAATGAGATTTCCGACTAAAGAAACCCAAATATAGTTACAGCTGAAAAAAATTCTTAGCAGAAAGTGGTTTCGATCCACTGACCTCTGAGTTATAAACCCAACACGCTTGCATTGCTATACTCTTCTAGTTAACTAAAGAAAAGATGTACAATTATAGTTAGGCTTGTAGAAAATACATACGATGATTACATTTCATTATAATTTGGCGAAAATTCACTTATATGACCAATCGGATTAATTAAGACCATCTAATTGAGACCATCTAAAATTTAAAAAACAATTTTATTTATGAGAGCAATAAATTATTTGTGCAAAACGACACATTAAAATATAAACAATTTGTATTAATATATTATTTAAATTGCACGTTTTGTATAATCAAATATACAAAAATGATCATCAAAAGTAAGATAAAATATGTCTAACATGTAAGAAAATAAATATAACATAAATTGTGAATGAACCCAGTTGGGAACCATCGATATTAATACAGTAAACACAGAATGATTATATTTCATGATAATATGGTTAAAATTCACTTATATGATCAATCAGAATTAATTGAGACAATATAGAACGAAACAGACAGCGCACGAGACCACCTAAAAATTAATATTTTTTAATTTATGAGAATAATAAATTATTTGTACTAAAAGGACATATTAAAATATAACTTTTTAAAATATTATTCAAATTGTACGTTTATTCAATTGTAGGTGTGTACCACAAAAGCACATTCTAAATATCAAAAATAATAGAAAATTTGCCTACCATGTAAGAAAATATAACATATATTGTAAATGAACCAAGTGGTGGACCAGAGGTCAGTGGATCAAAACCACTCTCTGCTAAGAATTATATTTTTAAGCTCTAACCATATTTGGGTCCATTTAGTCGGATTTAGTCCATTATTGAATTTTTACCATAATGCATCATATTGAATTAAAAAGAAAAAGTGTGCTTGAATGAGAGATTACTACCATTAGACTACCTCTGATCAATCTGTAAGTAGAAAAATCAAGCTGAGTGAACTAGACTTAGTAACAATCCTCATTGAAATCATCCTGATCGTGCAATATATGGCCATAATGCATATCACAGTGGTAATAATCAATATATAAATTTGAAAATGTTATACTACGTATAAAAAAATGTAAGTAGTATAAATGATTTGTCTTATGTTTGTGAGTCATCATACTACATTTGGTTGTCATAAGTTGTAAACCCTCATATTACGTAATATAATGAGGTATTTCTTAAATCGACAAAAGTTTTATGAACAACACTATATTGTATTGTATAATAGTCGAGCTCAAATTATTACTTTAAAAATATTTAACCTTTCACAATATTTAAAGTATATAATAAATATATTAATTTCTATATAGTTACATTACTTAATTATACTAAAAATATGATAGATGAGTAAATTATGATAAATTTTATTTATTAAACATATGCATGACAAATTATTTATAGATGTGTCTGCTATAATCATATATTTAATTATATTCATATGACAATACTATATGTTATTTAAGAAATCTAATTATTTAATATAAAAACCGAGAAAAACTCAATAAAGAAGCCCAAAGAATGATTTTACTTATGCGCTTGATATTTACTATATTCAAGACTATCATTTTAATTGATAAAAACTTAATTTTAATTTTTTTAATAAGTTGTGCAAATACAATTGTTCAATTTAAAACATTTAGAATTCCACGCTGTACAACAAAGTTAATGTTATATAGATTATACTTTTGAGCCACTAAACCATGTTATATTGGTTAATATAATCAAAAATGTAATATTACTAATAAAATATAATATTAGTAAAACGAATGTATAATATCATTATAAAAATAATGGTGGCAAAATAAATAAATAAGCCCATAATAAAATTGTTAAAATAATTTTTTGTCTTGAATTCATAAATTAATACAATAGTTTTCAATGGCATTCAATGAAGAATTTGTAATGTGCACAGCTTTAAGTTTTATTCTGCATATTAAAAAAAATTATAATTTGTATTCTTTATTTTTTTTATATATAAATTTAATAATTATACAACTGATGGCTAGAGATATATAATCTCTAGCCGTGGTTATTATGCAATGGTTAGCAGAAAAAACTTATTAATTTTACATTGTAATTGAGGGTATTATTGCCCTATATAAATAATTTAATAAATACAATGCTTTGACATCGATATCAATAATTATTTTTAATTAATTATATTTCTAATATGTAAATCAATACACACTTATCTAAGTATATGTTTAATATATTGTATTCCCTAAAATAATTAACGTTTGTTGTATATATAATATAATATAAAATAAATATTTATATTTATTATCATTAAAAACAAATTTATTAATTTATCCAAAATCGATACAACATAATTTTGAAAAATGATATTTATATTTTATAAAATATCTATATTCATTTTTAATTATGTTGATCCATATTTAAACTCTACACTAGATTTAAAAATAATTTTAATACTTAGTTGTACCCTCCTTTTACATTATTAACCAATTTATGTCTGCAATAAAAAAAGAAGTTAATGCTACGTAGTTATTATAAATGATTAAAATGATGACTTGTTTAATTAAAATGAGTGATCTAGTATTCACCTGAAAAGTTATAAAAATATTATTATCCTAATTAATAATCGATATTTTTTATCATTAGTTGTACCCTCTTTTTACATCATTAACAATGTTTGCTTGCTGTAAAAAGAAACTAATGTGCATAGCTTTTATAAATTATTAAAAAAATATAATGTTTACTTAAAATGATTGATTTAGGTTTCAAATGAAAAGTTATAAAGAGATCATTATCCTAATTAATTTTTTTATTTAATAACATTTTTAGCGTATATCTGAAGCATGTTTTTTTGTAGAAATGACACAACAATTTATATATTACAACATATGCTATTTCATCGCTCTGGAACCATTTATAAAAGGTTTCGAATCTATTGCCTAATAGAACTAAAATAAATTCTATATTTATTAACATATCTTATTATTTTGAATATAAATTTGCTAAAACTTCACATAATGTATACAAGACGTTAAAGACACACAATACGTTATTGACATATCTAAGACATATATAAGATATACATAATAATAGATAAACATAATAATATACTTAATAATATATAAGACATATATAAGATATACATAATAATAGATAAACATAATAATATACTTAATAATATATAAATATATAAGACATATATAATACATATAAAACAAATAAAACATATATAAATAATAACTATAACTATATAGGAACCTATAACTGGGAAGTAACTAAATGTGGATTTCGTTTTAGACAATGCAATAAAAAATCAATAACGATAATATATTTTAAAAACAGCAATTTGCATAAAAGCATATTTAACAGAAAATGTATGATAATTAATCAAAATTTTAAGTATGACAAATTGTTGCGTTGGTTAAAATAATATTGATTATTATACAAAATTAATTATCTATATGTCATATATATATTATTACCTAAAAGACTACAACGATTTAAACTTATCTAAAATAATAATTATCGTATAATTCCATTAATAAATTAATGCTTTAGTAAATACGTTCATTAGCGTTACATTATTAAAGCATTAGTTCTAGCCACGAAAAATAAAGATAACTAATCTTTCCAAACAACAGTTACTGTTAAATGTAAACAATTATAAATATTTAACATTTCTATATTAACAATTTGAACTAGTTTAGTTTCTGCTAAATATTTTACACCAATATAATTTGCACATAAGTTGATTTACAAATTTCAATTTATATTTCTGTATTATAATTTAAAACAGTATAATATCATTCGCAAAACAGACAACACATAAAAACAATGAATTTAATAAATGTGTGTATAGCTACTAAAATATATTTAACCGAATGAGAATAATGATTATATTTTGATTAGCTATAATTAATGCTACACACTTTCTTCCAACATCCTAAAGTAAAAATATTTCTATAGTTTAGGCTTCCTTTAACCACCTTTATATTATGTAAAAAAAGATAATAGCAATTGCTGCTAGTTAATAATTATGTCGCAAACTTTCGCAGTAACCTGCCTATAATTTATGCAAATGAATAGTGTTTCTACTACAAACGTGATATACTAATTATGGCCAATGTTACTGCTAATCTATACTCAGATTAATAATGTACGTACATGCCTAGCATAGGAATACAGAAATAATTATTTACAAGTCAACAATAAAATTAATAATACAATTAATTTATGGAAAGATTGTAACAACGGGCTCTTTATACTCAAGCAGCTACAAGCAGGGATTTAGACAAGTTATGTATTTCGATTCCTGTACATTATATACTGACCACTCATAAAGATGAATTTCTTTCTATAGAGATTCACGCATAGCGAATCTTTTACGCGCTAAACGAAAACAATCCCAGCATAAAGTTTGAGATAGAATACCTAATAACAGAAAGTAATTGCATATTTTCTTTTTGGCACTAATAGATTTAAATTTTAGTATAAATGAATATTGAACTGATCGGTTTGAATTCTTCCATAATTGATACTTACTAGACAAAAAAGGTAGTTATCAACGAATTGTCTATAAGATTTGCGAGATGCTCATTCGAGGATTAGAAAAACTAAGCGCGACACGCTCAATATGTACACTCAACTCAGTATAACTGAAATAACCGATACACGAAGAGCCAGAGGAAACCAGTCAACTGAAAATAACTCAGAAATAAACTTAATCAAAATATATTTTAAATTTACAACAACTGTTGAATTTCTTTTTCGTGATTTCGTGAGCGACAGAATGGATCACAAAGCCAATAAGCTAGGTCTAACTTCTCCGCCAGCATTTAATACAGAAGCAGCACTTTGCGTAACGCACTCCGGCCTGGGAATGAATATTTGAAATGCGGTGCTGAAACATGTTAACCGAGAAAATATGTCTGGCTTGCACAGGCAGCAATGGACACATTACTTAACATTGTTAACAAGTTCCACTAATTATAACTGAAAACATTTCTCTCACAGGAATTGTTTGGGAATATCAACACCTAAGAGCTATGTAAGTCTGGCTTTTCCTGCGAGATACTGACCAAAGATACACTGTGTAACAGAATCTTTCAATCTGTTCCAGGTTCCTTTATTATACATTGTTCATTTTGTTTTATTCATTGATGCTAATTTACACTAAGAGTGTGTATATCTTTTCATATGTTAAATTATATTTTAATGTGTAAAAATACTATGTCAGTTTGTTAATGATCAGTACATTATTATTATGAATATTCTGTATATTTAGTTTATTAGTTTATGACGCCAGTAGTAATGCTATTCAGGTTACACGATCATAGCCAGGTGATTTGAAAATTTGTGACATATTAAAAAACTATCAACAATATATATTATCAATTTTATACAGTATAATATTACTAATGAATATTTTTAACATCTTCCATAGTACATTTTTATCAATATTTATTAAAAAAATCGCAAAAAATGAGAGAAAGAAAAAATGAATACAGACCAGTTAATGGTATGCAAGAATGATGGGTTAGTAAATGAGCTTGGAAGCATTAATAATAGCCTGGGGTGGAGCAAGCAACATAAGAGCTCTCTAAAGCTTAGATCAGACTTCAAAAATCGTTACAAATGGAAGAGGAACAAATGGAGTGAGAGAGAAGCGAAAGAAAACTACAACTCCGTACGAGGCTAAGTAATAACAATAATAACGATAATAACAACAACACAAATCACCGGAGAAGCAACTTACTAAAAGCCCAAATCCCTAAAAGACTTGCTTGGATTAGCTACTCTATATAGAAGTGCATAATGTAGGATGATACAAAAATTCAGACAAAATCTCAAACAAAATTTATATTAGTGGGAACATATTTCTACATTTTTAAGAATAATAAGTAAAAACAATCATATAAGAATGCATCATTTTTAACATAAGAAAATATCGATTTTGCATCTCTTCGTTTTTTTGGTAGGTATCTATATATATAGTGTGCATACTGTATACGTTGGCTTTTTCTTAAGGGACAATAATAAATATTAATCTATATAAAATCAAATAAATATTTAAATACAGGTATACACATATATATATATATCAATATAACCTAAGAAACAAATTATCATTATACATAAAAAGTCTATATGTATTAATTATGCAGATAAAAATCAAAATTATCAAATTTTAAAAGATTTTTTATAAAGTGACATTTGTACTGAATTAGATAACTATTTTATTTATAAATAGAATTCAGGATATAAATAATTATTTAAGAACTTTTCAGCAGAACATTAATTACTCATATTCAGTATATTCACAAGCAAAAAAGCAAGAATTCTAAATTAGTGATTATAGCATTTAAAATATACACGCTTATACTATTTGAAACTTTATTAGTGAATAAATATGAAGCATATACCAGTTGTGGAATACTTCTATTTAGAGAAGGTATGAGTCCGTGTATGGTTAGATTAGATTTTCACAGAACATAAATGTCAAGATAATAAATATGATCAATTTTAAAATTGTAACAACTCTAGGTCTACGCGGTAATTTAAAACGGCTATTGGTGAAAACTAGTATAAATGAGCACATAAGATATAAATAATTATTCTTACATATAAATTAGTTGGCAATCTGCGAATTAAAAAAAAATAACGAGATAGCCCAAACAAAAAGAAGGGGAAAAAGGTAATTGAAATATAAAATTAATAAAGTATAAAATATAAATTAATTATCTATAAAGTCAGCCTGTAAGCTAAACTTATGAAGTGATTTTTATTACCCTATTTGAACAAAGACTCTAATGACTACTTAGATATTTAACAATTTTATGGTTATATTATATAATATAGATGGGTTAATTTTTATATTTATAAAGTATATAAAAAATGGTTTATCATTTCATAAAATAAATATGAAAACTACCAATTTTATTATTTAAACGGTAAATGCTTTAATTGCAGAGAATTAATTAAAAAACGCTATATTGACAAAATATTCATTTTTTAGAATGTTCATAATCACAATAGGTATTCATATTAAAATTATTTGAAGTACTTCGTTAACCTTTTTATATAATGTACTGTGTAGAACATGGCCATTTTTAATTAAATATTGTAGAAGATAACTATAAAATTATTGTTCCGATCAATTAAATTTTATTTTTATAAAAAGAAATTATTAGTAAAATTCATCCAATATATATGTTTTGACCTTGAAGTGATTTTTGAAAGATGTACACTAAGTTATTAATTTTTTTATTAGTTTTCAATTTAACGCAATAATCCTATCGATTAGTGAAGAAAGTGTTCTAAAAATTTGAAATGGTTTTATATGCTTCTATTGATCAATGGATAAAATGAATAATTAAATACTGTAATTACGTTTGAACGTTTTTATACAATATTTAAGCATTACAATGAGTAAAAACCTAAAAAGATAGGGACTTACATAATTATTAAAATGATTTTTAAATGATAGGCAGTTTATATCGGACAATTTAAATAAGCATTCTAAAATTTTGAAAATTTAATATAGGTGATTTCAAAAGAAACCAAAAATTATATGACAAAATAAACAGTAAGCATTCTATAAAAAAAAAATCGTTTCCATTTATCAATTTTTTGACGGAATTTTTAATAAATATTGAATATTTATCTAAGTAAGGATAAGTATTATGGTACGATGGGTAAAATTATTTTAATGTTTAGATTGTGCATCATTTGTTTATGTCATATGAAGTAGAATTTTTGATACAATTATAAAAATAGATTCTAGCGTATTGAATCAAAACGTATTGGATAAAGTACATATTATACAGTTCTCTTAACGCTGTTCTCGAATTGGTGATACTGTTAGCTTTTAAGTGTTTTCGATCCACTTTGAGAGCGTGATTCTTTTGCTTATATAAGAGGAAGAAGAAGTGAATTCAGGCAGTTGTTTGTGGTTCATTCAAGAAACTGATGCAGTTGCTTCAATAGAAATGTTTTTTATGTCAAGCTGAAATTTATAGAAGTATACAAGTATAATATGAACTATATAAATAATATTCGTTCTCTTTTAATATTGTTTATATATATGAATATTCAGTAGACATATTTTTAACTATATATATATATCAACCAAATAGGTTTTTTATTTTCACATATCAAAACACACGCGGAATATTAATATCTGCCAAGAAAAACAAATATCTGTCTTTGAGTTTCTTCGAGTTATACATTGGATCAGGATTGTATAAATTTGTGTACAATTTAACACATCTTGTGTATTTTCCGTGTCCGTCTAACTAGTTGATTATATATAATAATAGTTACAAAAAAGCCAAAACGATTAGAGGGACGTATACATTTTAGACATGTTAGATAAAATTTGTTATTATACAATAAACGATAATTATAGGTTTGAAAATAATTTTTTGTTACTAATTAAAGGATAAAGGTAGACAAGGTGTAGCTGTACGCTGTTCTTTGTACTTTAAACTGTCTACTACTCAAAAACAATGGTTTGTTTTCATTTTTGTTGACATGCCTTCGATTTTTAAGTAGTTTTTTGTTATAAAAAAATTCAATGATGATCATAACATTGGCTATTTTATCTTCTTTTTAAAATCTAAGCATTAAAAAACATTGCTTCGGTACGGGTTTTTTTAATACGCATAAGGTAATTTTTCCAATTCAGTTAAATATGCGCTTGATGGTTCACATATCACTCACTCTATGGAGCAGGAAAGAGAAGTGATGTTCTTGCCTTCTCAACGCGGCTTACAACTTTTGGAACTAGACGGTTATCTTTTATCAATATTTATACACTCAATGTTGTATCACCTATTTGTTGTTGTACCTATTATTTTATTACCTATAAATTCGCGTTTGTATGATTAAACTTTATTGATACACTTATTGTGATTGTGTTTACTTACTTAGTAGGCGAAATGCAACAGTAATGCAATAGGCTAATTGAGAGTATGCGAAATGAGATGAATCCTCTTAGGCTGACTTCGCATAATTAATTTTGTTCACTAAATAGTGATCAAAATCAGTATATAATGTTTTATATAATGCAGCTATTTTATTAACAAAAGTTGGACCATTCTCTGACACTATTCATCATTCATGTTCTGTAACTGACCGATTACAGTTATACTATACTTAACTGCTTAGATATGGCTTCAGTATTTGGCATATGGGATTTTCGGCATCAATGGAGACCAATCAGCGCCTCCTATATTATAGTTATGTTATATTAATATAATATTACTGTATACTATTTTACAGTAACCTCATTACCGTTTACATGAAGATGTACTATTTACTTACTATACGTAGAGGAAAATAATACTTTTAATGACACAGCAATATTTTTTTTTAAATACCTACACTAATTATAGCTTGTTAATCTCCTCTAAAATTGCAGCAATTAATGAGAAATTAGGAAATACTTCGCACGTCTTAGTATAAAATTATTAAAATTATTGTGAAATATGTATATTTGACACTTTAATTATCAGTTTGCGGGGAAAAATATAAAAGTATATGATAACTATCTGTCCTTCTGAGTTAAACGATAGTTTTCCATCGACAAAGCTGACTTGTAATTAGTTATCTAAAAAGTCGATATTAATTTTTTGTATAAATAGCACAAATAAATTTCATACTAAAATTATGATATCAATTATGCTAAAATTAAAAATGCATACCGTATAATTTTTTATTCCGTACAATAAAGCTTTACATTAATTTCTGTGTTACTTCGGATCGAAATATCATCAGAAAATGTGCACAACTGACGTATATATGTATTTATAATTTATAAAATGAAAAATATGGGAATGTAATGAGGAATTAAGTTTCTACATTGTATATTAAAGCTTTCTTATGACTAAATTAGATTAATCCTTTGCTGACTATATATATATATATTAATATGGAAATTATTATATTGATTATTGGCAAGTGACTATCTCCTACTTTTTGCAAGAATAGTCTATTTAAATTAAACAAATATCTAGCGTTAGTGCTTTGGACATTATATGTTCATAGAATATCTTTTTAGATGCCATTGTTTAATAAAAATAGTATATTGACATTCTTTATATTACATTTTTATTAATTCGCTATAATCCCCTATGTTTATTTATATTTTATAACCTTAAAACCATTCAACTTAATATCTCTACTACATAACGTCAATTATGCCCGATCTAAATATTGAAACACAGCAATTAATATACTATTACAATATACCTGATTAGGTTAATAATTTCTTTTGTTAAATTGTGTATTATTATATGTGTATATATCTATATTGTATTGGTTTAATTATTTTACCTCCAGGAATGGTAAATAAGATGACAACAGTCGAGCCTGCAGAAAATAATGAAGAGCTTAATACCGTTACAGGTGTGGCCTTTTGGGTGTGGTAAATTAGTTTGATTAAAGAAACAAAAGACACGGCTCCAGTTTTTCAGTTTATACTGAAGAATATGAAACAATTGGAGATAAATATTATACGGAATAAAAGAAAAATTATTGTGAAGGCGCATCTAACGTACAAAATAATCGTCTATAATTACAAAAAATTAACCGAAATTTTGTAAAAAAATATTCTAAAAATTAAACAATGAAACAATAATATGCACATTTAAAATTTACTTGTTAGCTACTTATGTATACATATACTACATAATATGATTCAGGTTAAATTTAACAAACGCATTTAATACAACAGTGGCTAACATGTAAACGTAAATAATTGCATCGAAACGTAATCCGAAAGACCGATAAAAATTGTAGTCAAATGATTCTTTTATAACATTTACACTATCACTACAATACCAAAAATATAATATAAGTAGATCAATTCTAACAAATTGACAATAACGCTTTAGGATCGGCATATAACACACAACATAATATATAAATAACACAATATATAAACAATAAAGTATATAGATATTATATACATATATATAAGTATGAGTATGTGTATGTATCATGTTATAACGCATAACATATTATATTTTGAAATTCATTAAAAAATTGGTGGATTTAAAATCAAGTTTGAAACATTTAATCTAACAACTCTACATTTACTATATTGGGTTATGCTAAATGTTTTATCTTGACAAAAATACGATATATTTTGATTTCATCATCATTAGCGATGACCATGTGTATCAATTCTTTTCTCAAGAAAGAATATCTGGCCAAAAAGATCTTAAACTGAGTAAAAATAGTACAAAGAGACGTGAGGATTCAAAGATATTTCGTTTTATTGGATAAGTGTGAATTCTTTTGAACACATAGTTCTAGCTTGCTAGTAACTTATGTACGATAGTGGGAAATAAAATATTGTTATATTCTTGTTCGTGTTCTTCGACATTTTTTGATTTAACGGTTGTAAAATTTTTAATGATTTCAAGAATAAATGAATGCATTTTAACCGATGAAATATGGATTAACTGTATGGCATTAATAATATATCATCATTTTATATATTGCTAAATAAAATGTATGTTCTGTATTGATTGATATGTCACCGATGTAAATTGTCAATAGGGAAAAATTAATGTTCACGTAATTTTTGTCTAGTCAATTTAAATTTGAATGGATATACATTTTTGTAAAATTTTATAAAAACATAATTTTTAATATTTACTATATTTATTAGACAATAATCAGCAGTAAAGAATAATGCAGAATTAGAATAGTGAAACAATCGATAAAATTTATGAAAAAATAAATTTAAAATTGTTACATTTTTGGAATTACACTATGATTGCATTATATTTAAGTATGTGGATATATACACAAATCAAATATTTAAATTCAAACAATAATTTTGAATAAAATTATAGTACCAGATTTTTAAAACTTAAAATAAATAGTAATAAAGTTTAGTGTTAAAATATTGTTAAATACAATTTATTCATTATTCACCCGCCGTACTATTTACCTGGTGTTTATTACAATTGTTTTTAGTAATATTAGCAGTAACACTCTTCATACAAGTGGCTACTGAAGATAATATGAAGTGTCTTATTCACATTAATTGAACGTAGCATATACGTTTGAAAGAAATTATAGAGAAATCTATGCATTCAGAAAAATAAACACTTAACTATGAGTGGTCTTAAACATTTGGATAATGTTAATAAGAATTGGGAAGTGGTTAATTAATTCGTACCTAGCACGCACTACAATGCAATAGATACATTCTCCAATGATGTCAACATTGAATTTAAGCACCTTACGCTACTTGTCAGAGAAGCAATACGGTATGCAATTAAGTTGTTTAACACAGCAGCCATTACTGTTTTATAGCAATAATATTGGTAATCATATGCTTTAAAACGTCTACACATACAAAAAAGATAGAGCAAACTTCATTAGACCCTACACAGTAGTTAGTTAATTATATGGCTTACTGGATTTAGTGTGTAAATTTGTCTAAGCCTGGTGCATATATATATACAGGTATACGAATCTAGGTATTTTTAATTGTTTCAAATTTGAATTATAAGCTAATGAATTTTTGAGTTTATCATGAAGTCTCAGTCTGGTTGACTATGGGAAATTTGGGGAATTTAATATATATGGGAATATATATGGGGAATTTTAGCATTAATAATTCTTATATTATTAATGTTAAACATAATAACAAAAATAGTGTATATATATTATTTCCCTATCGGTGAAAGTAATCCAGTTTTTTTGTCAAACTCTTAAATTCCTTATTACTAACGGGTCGCAGCATAAATATATTAACATCAAATATTGTAGCAACATAATTTAGTAGTTGACTAATAAGGAGATATTACAGCGATACTATTAAAAAATTTGGTTTAGCAGAAAATTATTAAATTTTATTAAAATTATGATGGCTGTTTAATTAACATTTTACAGCAGCTAACTGGGTAGCAAACAATTAATATAACCTGAATGATTAATTTAGAGAATAATTTTAGATAAGCATAGCATAGTAACAAATATTAAATTTAATAATGAATAAATAAACCGCTACAAATTTTTTTGTTGTAAAATTTATACTTGTCAAACATTAGATGTAAATAGATACAATGTTAAGATACCTAGGTCGTGAATTGAAATAAATGTTATTTATTATGTATAATATTAAAATTTGACATAATAAATGTGGACTACATGTATTTGGTTAAACTAGTTCATAATTAAAATAATACTAATATTCATATTAAAATAAATAATTCTAGTTATCTAAAAAATCTATCTAAAAAAACGGATACATTACACATATTCTATTGTATGTATCACATTCCACTAAACGTTTACAAAACTTAAATGAACTAAATTAATGCTATACAAAACTATAACTACTATCATTTATTCAGCTTATTTAGTTCCTTTTGTGTTTTATTTTACTCGGCTTAAATTGGTGTATTTCCATTATTAAAAAGGTCACTATATTGTTTTATTTATAATATAGATTTGTAAAAAAAAACAAGTATAAATATTTTAGTTTTAATTTATAACGTAGAAATTTACCTTAAAAAAGAGAGGCTTAAACTGTACATATATAAAGTCGATGTTTTAACGGAAAGTCAATACATTTTAGAAAACGCATTAATTTATTATTTAACATCATCAATGGCATTTGAAGTACCCAACCACAACACATTTTATCAACATAGAATATATAAAACAATAGATTCACTTAAAAATTGAAATTTTCTGGGAGAATATATTCACTCAATTTAAAAAAAATTAACTGCTACGGTACATGTTAGAATATTTTCTGACAATATTTATTAACTTATTTTACTCTACTTTGAGGCATTCAGATATTTGTCATATGTTTATTGTTTTTAATAAATGTTCTAAATCAAACCATTGACTGTATTAAAATAAATAATTATTTAAAACACTCAATAGAAAGTTATTTGTTAAATATAATATCTTATATTTTTAGGTAGCAGTGCTAATCAAATATGGACTGATGTTTGTTTGATTAATAATTGTAAAAAAATGCACTTTGAAATTCAACAAACGCCTTATTAAAAAAAAAATTACCTTTTAATGCTCGTTTATTGTTTGAATAAGCTGATTATGATTATATTATTTAATTAATCTAAATATAAATTTATTGTATATAACCCCTTTAACTGTAGTAATAACCCTTTTAATTGTATTTAAATCCTGTATGTGACGGGCCGCCAGTGCTTCTCTTAGACAAGTATTCATTAAACGTGTCAACCTGAGTAATATGGGACGGTATAGTTTTTTTTTAAATAATTGCATTTAATTTAAAATCAAATCTGTGCTTTTAAACCCACTTACGACGCAGTGGATATTCTATAGTATGTGAAATACTAACGACTCCGTCATATGATGAAGAGTAATAATACAAATGAAGCACATTTTAACTGTGGCGGAAATTTTCCTAGAAAGATGCCACTGAAGATCTATTTTAAGATTCCGCGCGCTTATTATTTTTAACCTTCAAATAACATTTTTATAATAATATTATTAATTTAAACTACAGTAGTTATGGACGTTGAGAATAGGAATTACATTTAGTCATACTTTCATAAAATCTTGATTATTCTATAAAATTGAAGTATAACTATGTAATTAATTTTAAAACATACAATTTTAATATTGAAAATTAACATTTTCACAAACGAATCATAAATATAACAATACAAAAGTCCAGTGATGCTAAGCTAAATAAGTATAGTAGCAGAACAAGTTTAAGCGTTCTAATGTAGCGTTTAAAGTTTAATAAATGTTTACAATGTGTGTTTCATTTAATTGAGTTGAAAAAGTTATACTCCATAAAAATAACATTTTGCTGTTAAAATAATTTCATTCAAAATTAAAATTTAGTAGTTATGGAGAATTAAATATATATGCATATGTAGATATTTATAAGTCTAATACATTTTTATTATTATAAAAGGGAATTTTCATTATATGATATTTGATCATAGTACATTATATAAAATTAAATATGAATGAAGTTAGTAGAAACATAAATACATTGATTTCCTTATATACTTTAAATTTACTGCATTATTGTATGTTTCACAGTTGAGGTTTAGTTAACCTGCAGAATAAAGTTAGACATAGACATAGACACATATATGCATATACCTACACATATATTTATATTAATATAACTAGTATATATATACAGTTGTTTATTAATTATTTAAAAAATTATAATTATATATTGAATAGACTAATTACATATCGTATATATCATATTTTTATGGATTTCTTCAGTTTAATAACTAGCTAACAACATAATGGTTAACATTATAATTATAAATTTAGACAAACAAAAAAGTTTTCAAAGTTTCAATGATATGGTCTGGTTCGTACCGGGTAATAATATAGATTTTTAACATAATGTATTTTTGGAATATTAATAATTATTGCTGATATATTAATTTTATCTGAAACTTGATAAAATAGATATACAAATCATTGCATGGCTCCATATTCTATGTTTATTTCCAATGTTTAAACTAAATAAATAAATTACAAATTAGTAAAATAATACTATATTTCGTATACCATTAATTAAAATGAACTATTTTGCCGAAATTTAAGTTAAATGATTGATCCATTAAAAAGCACGGGTATTATTAGAAAATTATACATAAACATGTTGTATGTTAATATAACAAGCTCCATCGGCGAACCGACTTCTTTGCTATTATAAATATAATAATTAATCAATAAAATATTAATTAAAATGAAATATTTTGCCAATTTTTAATTAAAAATATTTCAGGTTTTTTTGATTGTTAAAAGTGCGGGAAATATGTGTAAATAGCCTATCATGCACAGAATATTTGTTTAAAAGTTCATTGACCGAAGCAAAGGTTGACCTGCCAGCAATATATAACACTTTAAATGAACTTATCATCTGACACTTTCATACAATATATAATGTATATATATATATATCATACTTTTATTAATGTATAACAATGTTAATCTTGTACCTATTAGAAATTGGTGTAAATTTATGTGTAAACTTATCATTCTATTGTTAACTGTACAATTATATAAGTCTAATATTTGATCAAAAAGTGATATTTATAAATTACAAATAAAAAACAATCGATTAGGTAATGAAATTAGTTATAAAAGTAAAATACAATCTTTTTACTAATAAGCATATTCTTTTTTAGCAGCAAAGCAAAATATTAAAGAATTTACGCTTTAGTTATATCAAATTATACCAATCGATTATAAATGCTCTGTTATTTACAAGCAATTGATGAATATTAAAATTAAATTACTAGCAATTCATTGTGCACTTCACAATTTTTGTGAACAATATTAAAAAAGATGTAATGGTTTAAAAAGAAACAAAAAATAAAACACTCATAGATATGAAATGTATTTACTGTATTGTATAACAATTTACAATATTTGTAAAATAAACACACAAATACGATTATTGATTTAACTAGGACTGAATAGGCAATGGGAGTCGCACATAATCCTAAGTTAATTTAAAAATACACAAACTGAAACAAAAGTCTAGAAAAGACTTGGTGAAGTGAATAACACATAATCTCTTCTCGCATCTATGAGAAAGCTTCACATTTTGTTGTAGTTGTTTATACGGCATCGTTTTTCATGTTTACTGTAATTTTATGCTCCTTTGGTTATATACAGGGTGGGCCAAAAGTAACCGAGACCAAAATATTCATGAATAATGGTTGTCTATGCCAGAATTATGTCTAACTCGCGGACAGCAGTTAGTAGTTAGCTGCAGTTAGCATGGAAAGCCGAACGTTAAATGTTAATGAGCGTGTTTTTTTTACTAAAAATTACTATGCCAGAAATAGCTACACACTTGTCAAAGATCAATGTGAAGAAACATTTGAGTCACCAAGTCCTTCAAAGTCCACAATATTTGATCTCTTGTCAAAGTTTTCCACAACGGGTTCTATGTTAAATGCCCCAAAGACTGGTTGTTCAAATTCCGTCCGAAACGATGAAAATGTCGATATAGTTGAGTGGCCACATTAACAAACACAACTGCCTTTATTGGGCTGATGAAAACACCCATGATATCATCACGAAAGAATTAAACCATCCCGGTATCACTGTTTGGGGTGGTATGACAAGTACGGGTATTGTGGGACCATTTTTCTTTGATAGCACGGTTACTGTGTTAAAATGTTAATTCAGAAACTTTGGCCAGTTATTTCTCAGCCCGCCCTGGAGTCAAGGCCTACGAAGCGTCACCACACTACGCCAAGCAGGTTCGCAATTGGTTAGATGATCATTTCTCTGGACGATGGATAGGGCACCGTGGACCTGTGGAGTGACCAGCTCGCTTTTAGGACCTCACTCCGTTAGATTTCTTTTTTTTGAGTGTCTTGAAGAATGAAGTGTATGCAGTGAAACCTAGGACCATCAATCAACTGAAAATCCAGATTCAACAAGCTTGGGACAACATTTCTCCCAACTTTGTATAGAAAGGTTTGCCACAGTGTGGTACGTTGTCTAGAAGACTGCCGCGATGCTGAGGGACACCACTGTGAGCATTTGTGAAGCTTATAAATTTCACATCTTGATTGTTCCAATTGTTCAGATGTATTATTATAATAAATACAAATATTGTAAACGATGTCCATTTCTTTATAATTCAGATTATAATTCATGAATATTCAGGCATAGACAACCATTATTCATGAATATTTTAGGTTCGATTACTTTTGGCCCACCCTGTATTGGTTTATTGAAGTGATATAAGCTTATTGCAATATAAAGGAAATTTATATGAATGTATCAATATAGGAATATAAATATGGTTACGAATAACAATCAATGTACCATGTTTTTATGCTTGCCAATTTTTAAATAAATGCATTATAAAATATAGATCTATTTATTTTAATCGATGTGAGCAAAGTTAGGATTATCTAAAATATATATATTTAAAACTCTCTAATAACTAACTTACATATATATATATAAATTAATTTATTTGTATGACTAAATATTAATATTTATACTAGTAATATTATATAAGGCATATTATAATGTACATGACTTAAAATGTCAAAAAATTATCAATAGGTCCACATAATCCAGTCTTAATATTTATTGCTAGTAAGAATCTAATAGTGTAAATAATATTGCTGTACTTAAACAATATTTACAATATTGTGTTTGTTATTGTATAATTTTCATATTATAAATGGTACAAATTTCTAAAGGAAAAGTTAGAATATGTGTTATAAAAATGAAGCGAACAACTTTTTAATGCATAAAATAACACTTCACAATAAATAAATTTGCGGCTATTGTTAACATGCTATTGCTATCAAAACTAATTGAATTTTAAACCAAACGATATCTTTAAATTATTAATAAGTTTATATAGCAGAAAGGGACATTCGACGGTAAATGTGTTTTTATTGTTAGTTAATAGCTGTTGACACACATATCCATTTGCTAAATTGAAAAAATCTATATTTTATTACACACAGGTACTTTACTTTATTGGTGAATCAATGATTATTAACGTATTAATTGAATGCAATGCCTAAAATTTAACCACGCTAAGATTTAATTGTAGTTTTTATTTGATTTTCTTCTCGTTGAGATAATTTCACGTAATTGATCACAAAATGATTTTATTTTGATATAATTGCAAACAATGCTATCAAGTAGGTATACAGTTTATATTTTGTACCTTACTGTTACTGTGTGTAATATATTATACGGCAATTACAACGGCTTTATTTTTATTTGATTTAATAGTATAATATAACATGGAGAATAATATGTGCAAAACAACATATTAAAGAAAACTACAAAAATAAAACTGATAGATAATATGCTTATATGATAAATAATATTAGTTCAATAAAAATAAATTTTAAGAACTTTGAAATTAGTTATAATAAACCATTTCAAATATTTAGTTAATTGATAGTGTCCAGTTATAATTATAATTTTTTACTTTTACAACTGTCATAGTTCCATATTTAATGTCTATTATGTTCCAATTATGTTCCATATTTAATGTCTAGAAATAATTTA
Source organism: Coelogynopora nodosa (assembly GCA_034780555.1). Classification (NCBI taxonomy): domain Eukaryota; kingdom Metazoa; phylum Platyhelminthes; order Proseriata; family Coelogynoporidae; genus Coelogynopora; species Coelogynopora nodosa. Next base: position 4,248 of record JAUZND010024273.1, on the reverse strand, counting down.
ATGTGCATTGTGTAGTAAACTTAATAAAGTCAACATATATAGATCAAACTGAAAGAAAATTTATCTTTGAATGAATTCAATGAAAACAGTAATACAAGTTTTTTTTTAGATTAAACTGTGACAAGAGCAACATATAAATAATACATTTTAAAATAAATTCTTGTTTATTTTAACTATGGACATTTGAACTAAAGTGAATTGCAAAATACGTAAGCTTTTACCCTATATTTTCAGATGGAAACTATTAGAGGTTCTAAAGTTATAATGAATATAGTTTTTAACGAAAAAAAAGAAAATTGTGCTTATATGTATATATGCTGATATTATGCTATATTTAATAATTTCTAAATATATTGTAAATTATTGACTAAGACAGAGAGTTTTTAGTAAAAGAGATACCGTTTTGAACCTTCGTGACATTATCATTATGTAAAGGACTGCATTATAATGTTACATAAACTTTTATATATTTACAAAATTTATAAAAATATTATAAATTTATAAAATATTATTTACACATAATTGCGATACAAATATAATTATAATTACAATGCATTATGAATTCATATAAATCAACACAATAAACTCTATAAATGTCAATTATGACTGATCAATTGAAACAATATATTGAAAACCTGACAATCAACTAATGTTAAAACATAAAATCTGAATGAAAAAAAGAGTTAATTCTGAAACTAATCTATTTTAGCGACTGATTACAAGACAGCAACATATTTACACATTTTCAGTCGGATGTATATATTACGAGAGTTAAGTCCTAACGTTATTTATGTACTCCATTTTATTTCAGTAAATATTTGACTGTTTTGTTCGGGTAAGTGTAAGTCTTTGAGCTCAATTTTTAACAGTGTCAATTAGAATCGCAATCGAAATAGTTTGTTTTAGTGAAAAATTAGATAATGTTCTGTAGGTCTATTTATAAGCTACAATAAAAACTCAAAACGTGATACATGCATCTCTAAATATAAAAAACACTATACAGTATTAAGGAAATTTAGTTGTACCACATAAAATATATAATACTATTAATTAATTAATTAATCTCCAAATAAGCATTAATAAATCAATTTTACTTTTATTTAATTTGTCAACTTTCTTTATACATACTAGCAGGCTCTAACGTGCGATACCAGAATTTGATACTTTATTAGCAAAATAAAAAAATATATAAATAAAAGCTAATTATATTGAATCTAGCATAATAAATCAAGTAAAACAAAATAGTGTATATGTACCAAATATAAGTATTTTTCAGATTTTCAATTTAGATTTAAATTTAGATTTGTTATGACATTCCTGCACCAGTTGTGTAAACATACATTTTTTATTGTATTTTTTATTACAAAAATACTGATTGAACTATAAAATTATTGTACCAGTATTTTACTATTTTAAATACTAGTTTTATATATGAAAGCGCTTTTGTAATTATATACATCTTATTGTAAACATTATTATTATAGTGTTATAGCATAAGGTAATGTTTATTGTAAATGTAATTTTATCTACAAAGTAGCCAGCTAGATCCCGAGAGAGCTTCTGGTTCCCATTTTATAACAACCAAAATTTGTTTTTGAAAAAAATAAAGTATTATTATTATTAGTATAAAATATATCTAAAATCTTTTCTTATTTATTGATAATAAACCTATTCGATTTAAAAGTTATAAAATTATATTGTCCACTGAAATACATTTCCTGACCGATATGATGTTGACAATTTTCATATTGAATAAACGAATATTAGACATTTTATATTAATCTTTATTTTATTTTGTCTTCATTTATTGTATATAGTCCATTTTTATGACATATTGTCTTCTTACTGAAAACATACAAAAGTCTCTAATAGTTTAAATAATGCAATTTAAAAGCCTCTATTTGGCAAAATAATTTACAGAAAAAACCGATAGTCTTTTTTCATCCCATACACGCCTTGTAGTTCAGCTATTTTGATGGTGGTGTCGATGTGATAATGATATATTGGACCGACGTTGGTCATATCGAAATATGGTAAAATATATTATATATTTCGAGTTAGATTTTTTATATTGTACATACGAATTTTTGATAATTATATATATTTTTAATTTTTAATTTTATTACAAAAAGTTGGTATAAAAGTGAAAGTTTATAAAGGATTTGAAAAAGGTTAATTAATTATTTGATTATTTACTTTTATGCATTACATTATAATTTGATCTAGAATATTATTTAAATATGTTCCCTATTATACTATTTAATTATGTTCTCTAATGTACAATTTAAGTATGGTCTCCTTGTACTATTTTAAATATAATATGTTTATTATTAAATCACCATTAGTAATTAATTTAATAGATTTAATAAATAATCTATAAGTAAGGATCAACTCACTGAAGAAACAAGTTTAATAGATATCTGTTCATAGACCCTTGCAGCCTTTGGCTTTTTACATTTTTGAAGTTCTGGGGGAGGTTAAAATTAAGCCTGACAATAATGTATTTTTATTGAGTTTAATGTTTATACGCTTTTTAATCTTTAAAATCAATAAAACAACAAACCTTTGAAATATTATTTAAATTTGAGATTAAAAGTTATATATAAATTATAAAATAATGAATATATTTGAAAATAATGTATTGAAAAGACTTTTTCCTTATTTAAAAGTATATTTTTAGTCTAATATACAACTTCTTTGATGTTTATTTTGTTCAGTCAAACGTATATAATCAAATCTATTTGTTTTTGTAAAGTTAATACACTTTTCTGGATAGTCGAATGTATTTGACTTAATAATGCTTTGATTCAAATATAGTTTAGAACAAATTACAAATCAATAATTTTATCGCTTTTGTAAAAGTGAATGCGTTTGTTCGTTATGAAAAGTTGATAATTGTGAATATGAAAGACAAATATAAAAAAGTATATGAATTATGACTTGGACAGGAAAGGATAATCGTGAATGGCCAAATAAAGCATACTATTAACATCATGCAAAATATCAGTTGCGATTTACAGTTACAACTTAAATAATCTTATAATATGTAATGTTGAACTGGGACTATTTTAAAGCAGTCCTACTTAGACCAAAAAATAGGTGTAATTAAAAAAAAATCGATAAAACATTCCATAAAAACAGAATGTATTGCATGCCTATATTTGCTAACGGGGCGGGTGCCTTGGTGATAGAAAAAGGCACGGTTGTTCCATGGCACCATGTAACATACTGGTATTTGTAAAATAAACTGATATGAATAAGATAGAACTTTAACTTGTTAAATATTGAAGAAACAAAATAAACGAAAACAAGAAGGAATAAATACGACAAATGGTCGCCAATAATAACACAAGGTCCGCCCCGAGTTATAATGATTGGGGAGCGCAATCATAATAGTGGGCCTCCATAAACCATGAACCCTTTTGCTTTTATAAATTTCTTTAGGGTCCTTCTATACGATAATGCCTTCTTAGAGCCGTTCTACTTCCACCGAGGCACTTTCTTCAACCAGGGGTTGTTTTCTATAGTGTAGAGGCTTCTTTCATTAAGAGTCCCGTCAAATGTTTGGAGCCCATTCCGCCTTCAGGTACCCTTATCATTTTTAACGGTTCATATAGGTGCTTATTTTTTTACTAAGTATTTGATTTTGTGGTGTACTTTTTCCATCCATAGCAATTTAAATCTATCATTTGTTGTTGTTTATTTATTTTTAATTTTTGTGTATATTTTAATTTGTATCCCAACCAACCTTTTATAAATGTTTTGGTTGAGAACCAGTAATAGATAAGTAGTGTGAATAATTTGTGTATATTGGATACACATATTGTTCATAAAGATATAATGTATATAATAATATATATACGAAACAAACGTCATTCCGTCAAGCAGTTACTCGTCTGACAAACTGTTATATGCTCCTTGCACACTGCAGATTGAACGTATGATGCTGGCTTTGTTAGACCTCTCTGTACATATGTGGCTTTGTTAGACCTCTCTGTACATATGTGGCTTTGTTAGACCTCTCTGTACATATGTGGCTTTGTTAGACCTTTCTGTACATATGTGGCTTTGTTAGACCTCTCTGTACATATGTGGCTTTGTTAGACCTACAATATCTGTACATATGTGGCTTTGTTAGACCTCTCTGTACATATGTGGCTTTGTTAGACCTCTCTGTACATATCTTTTTTAGACCTCTCTGTAGATGTGTGGCTTTGTTAGACCTCGCTGTGTATATGTGGCTGTGTT
>JAUZND010024262.1:0-24527 GCA_034780555.1 Coelogynopora nodosa | reverse complement strand
AGAAGAAGCTGAGCTGGTGCACGGTAACGGCGCAGGACAGGAAGGCGTGGAGACATGTTGCCCTCAACCTCCGGACCAGAGACGAGACCTGACGACGACGACGACGCACGTTAATATAATAATTGCTAAATTAGTGGAAGATTTACTGATAAACTAATGATTTGTGCCTTATTAAAATGCAGTAGAATTATAATCAAATTACTAGTGCAATATTAAAAATGGTACAATTATAACTTAATGATTAGGAAATTAATTAAAATAATAATAATTCATAATAGTTGGCTATGGCTTGCAATATACCCAATTTAATAAATGATTTTTAGTAAAAGTAGGCAATTCTGCATTGGTTAATAGTATAACGACATTCCTAGTTTAATTTGTTGGGCTTTACATTAGTTGAATATGGTTTTACAGTTCTAAAATATAATTGAACAAATTTTCTTCCCCTGTCAGTTCCTATTTTAAACTGGTTTTCTTGCAGGTTTCTGCGCTCGCCGCGACTTCTAAAGCCAATTAATTTGCAATTATAAACATAAATAAAGTACTGTATTTACTCCGTCAAATCTTAACTGAAAATTATATTTTCCTATGTATATTCTTTACAATATATATATATATATATATATATCTATCTATTTAATATGTGTAAATTATAGCGTTAGCCTTTTTCTTATGAAAACATACCACCACCTCTATCGGCAAGATTTCTTACATTTGACGTTTATTGTATCTTTAAATAACGGAAATCTCATATCTTTTTGGTCCTTAAAGTTTTTATTGTATGTTCCATTTTACCGAAAATACGACAGGTCAACATACAACCAAGGCAATGTATAATTTTCAAAGTATTTCGTTTTGTTAGGTTTTCTAGTAATTTCAAATACAAATTCGTACTAACCATGTCGAAATGTATTCATCTATCGTTATACTGATTAATTCAGGTTCATATTTAAACGGGTCTTCTACTGATTTAGACGCAAATTCGCGATACAGCAATGGACAATTGGTTGCATAAATCAAATAATTTCACCCGAAATATCTTAATTTAATTGAAATACTCATTGCAATATTGTTCGTATGTATTGACGCGACAATATTTTACTTATATATTAAAAAATATATATTCAGAATTAACTTCATTTATCAATTAAATGATAATTTAACTGTGACATAAATGAGTTTTGAATGTATATTTCAAGTTTACAACTGTGATTTTTTTGATTGTACGCTTGTACTTGATTTCTAGTCATACTTTAATTATACAATAATCTCTGTTATAATTTAGTTAATATTTTACATAACATTTTTAACTGAAAAAAAATCAATTTTCAGTATTAAACTCGTGTCACTAGATTATTATTATAAAAATATATCCATTTTTTAATTAATCACATTTCATAAGTAATATAAATAGGTTCATTACAGCATTCCAGTCGTGGGAAGTGGGAAGGATATGGTTATTAATAAGTCTCGTAGTTGTAATAATGCATTTTATTTTAAAATATTTTATGCCGAGATACTGTCATTCAATTTATAGTAATTTGTTTTAAATTATCTTAAATTATTTTTAAAATCAAAAAATAAGTTTTTTGGAAACAAATTCCCGTATATACTAATACCTACACGATATATACCACATAGATATCCAGGAATCAGATTAAGCGCTATATATATCCGCGTTTATTATAAATATATAACGAGTAAAGAAACCGATTAACTAAATGAAAACTTTAGATTTTAACTAAATGCATCGCGAAACGGCCTCCAACAGACTAAACTGTCGAGATCAATAATTCGCTGGCTTCAAAAATTCCAGCTCCACTTGGAGGGCCACTTATTCGGAAAAGCAACTCATTCGTATTTCTACAGAAGAGAAACTTCTTGAACGAGCGCGTAATCTCCGAGCTACAATTAAAGTTAAGTTTTCCTTCTCCTCCCCCCCCCCCCCCCCAACATAATGCTGTCAAATGCCAAAACCAACGGATCCAGACATAGCCGAGTATTATAATACACACCGGGTACAAACGTCAACTGAAAGTTTGCTTACATTTTTTAATATATGATGGAATGGATTGTACCTTAACAAAAGATTATGATATATATTCATAAATACATATATATATTGTTATTTCAATTTAGTGTGGTATTTCTTTTCAAATATTAAAAACTGAAGGTAATAAATGATTGAACAAATATATTTGTTGAAACATGGGACAGAAATTCACCTTACATGCTACTTTGAATTTCATATAATTATACTCAGTAAATATTTTAAAATACATTATTATACCATGGCCTGCATATCTGTCTTCTATGTTCAAAATTATTGCTGGCAACCCCAGGGATATTTTAGCTGATAACTTTTATTGGATTTTTATTTGATAATTAATACTCGATTCGTTGTTATCCTCAATCTTCACATTATATACTGTAAGTAAAAATAATCTAATTTATTTTTATTTGCAGAAAAATTGTATATTAGCATTTTACAGTATATAAGCATTGGTAAAATCTAATATATTTTTATTTGCGGAAAAATTGTGATTTTACTCATTTAATTAGATTTTTTGTGACCAGATACATGTATTGTACATATTTGTTCATATTGGTCATACAATGTATAACAAAATAATCAAACGAATGTTCATATTATTAAAATAGTGAACCAAGTGTAATAATAATAAAAAAGGAATTTATTTTAAATGAGTTTATTTTTTTAACTTTATTTATTTGTTTTACTTTTCTTTACTTCTTTATTTTTTACTCATTTTTGTAACTCATCTTTTAAATATAGTTACATATTTTAAAATGGTTTATGTATAATGTAGTCTGTTAAATATTATTTCCTGAAAATAATTTCAAATAATTGCAAGAAAGCCTTCGTTTTCATAATTATGGAATTATTTTGAAAAAACTCATGATTTTGTACAATGACCATTTGTTACCAATAACTATTGTAATAACTTAATAATATGTTCTTGTCTTAAAGTACAATAGGTTTTATAGTATAATGAGTTATGTATCGTATACTACTGTAGATTATTATACGTGTAGAAAAAAACCAAATGATTTAATGTATAATTTTATTGTGACCACTAGCAGAATAGATTCTTTCAAATTATATAGAAAGTATGTATAATACTAAAAAGTAAGCTTACTAGAAATACTATAAAATCTTTATGATACAAAAACTTAATATTGAATTTTCTCGATTCACAGAAATGTTAAACTCAGTTAATTAGCATACGCATAATGTATCTCTATATACCTTAATTTCAAATGACTAGAATACTAAAATATGTATTAATATTTTTAAAACCATACATAAAAATTGATAAACAATTATATAATATACTACTGTGCTCTTACTAATTTTACGAGGTTTATGAATTTTAATTATATACGCACAGAAACTCACTGACAATAGATATAATTACATACAATGTTTACAGAACATATTTATTTTACAAATGATTGCATGGTTTGTATATAAAGTTTGCAAATGATGCGTAAAATTATTGAAATATATAATTATTTGATTTATATATGTACAGGTCAGCACTACACATCATAAAGTTTCATAAGATTCTATGGTAATTTATAGTAATTAATAATGTTATAGTTAGAGATGTTGTAATTACTTGGAATCGGAAGACTGATAAACCTAAAACTTTTGATCGGAAGATTGATGAACGCCTTAAAATTTACTATCAGGTTTAAAATAGACACAAGGCTATAAAAAAACTGAAATCTCAATGTAATGAATCGTGTTATTTATATATACTTTATTGAACAACACCGTATTTTATTGTATTATTGAATTATGAGATCAAACAATATTTATGAGTACATATGAGTTTATATATATATATATATATGCATATACAATAGGCCTAGGGATGTGCATATGTATTTGACTACGGGGATTCGTATTAGTAGCATAATAATTTGGCCTACTATTCCATATTTTTCCTTGCACTATTCAATTTCGTTGATATTTTAAATAGTGTCAAATATTTTGTTAAATATTAAATATTTAAAATATTTAAATAATTTTAAATGTTAAACATTTTCATAGTCAACTTACTATCAACAGTTAACATTTTACGATGTTATAAGTTACCTAATAAGTGATCATTTATAGTTTTTTTTAATGTTAGAATAAACTCCTTCAAATGTATTTTGAAAATATATATAGGTGGTTTTTACATCTTAATACATCCATGTTATGATACATTGCATTTTGAAAAGATCCTATTGACAATCGCTTATAGCATAGCCACAGTATACATATACGATCACTATATTTTCCTTTGTCGATTGTAGTTTGGAAAAATACTTTATTGACTTATTTTGTACATTTACAAACTTGAGCTGAAACATTTTATTATTTTAATTTTATTACAAATGTTGTTCGTTCTCAGTAACGTTAAATATATCAATATAATATATCTATAATATTTATAATATTTATCACATTTGTTAATAAATATAATATACATATATATATATATCAGTCGATACACTAATAGTAAATGATCACATTCTATTCCATTCCTCAACACAACCACAAAACAAATCAATAAATAAAAATAACCAGAAAATATCAAAGCGACTATCAATAAGGAAACAAAATGGTATCATAATATCAATATGGTTTATAGAAGAAACAAAACTTAACTCCAAAAAGGTTGAACAAAAGGAGTGTGCTATTATAATGCATAAAACAATAATTATTAATTAAAATAATGTTTACAATCCAAACATAGCAAAAAAACAAACAGGCCTGGAGTGATAAGATGCCAAGTCAAAACTGTGGAGTTAAATTGACAGCCTGTCAAATCCAAAAAGTAAAAGAATAACTAACTATAACTGGTGACAGGCGGTAGATCATAAAGAAGAACACGTGTAACTAATAGAAGAAGTGCGGGACTTTGGACCCTCATCGGATTGTTTTATTTAGATGCTCTCTACTAATATTGTCATAAATCAAATATTAACATTTAAATTGTAATATTGATAACGATATAACTAATATTACTCAAGTTTCTCTTATTTACTCATTTATATTTTCTCCAAATGTGTAAATTAGATAAAGATCGTATATTATTCTCAACATTTCGAATAAATTCCACTCAGATAGATTATAATCAACGGTAAATTGTTTAGGAGTATAAAGGTATTAGATTAAATATGAAATACTATGTTGAAACACGGCACATTTTTAATGAAAGAAACATAGTATTTATCGAATCGAAGTGGCAAATAGATAAATTGTTGAAATTAGATTACTACATAAGAAAACAATAGCGTTACATTAACCCCATAAGGGTTACTTCTAATTACATTTCCATGATTAGCATGCATGTTGGAATTCCCTCGCTCCAACATAATTTCGTATTGATTTCAATATGCTTTTTGACTCTACTGTTACTATTTAAACAGTTATACTTGTATTGTAATTATTACCTTGTCGATCCCGTGCGACGATGTTTTACTTCTTGGCGGCACTACTGTGCTATAGTTATACCGCTGGTTTGAAATGATTCTGTGATTACAAACAGTTAATCGTGTCTAGTCTCGGATGCAGTGTGTTTTAATGGACATGTTCTATGGCGGCCGAAATGGGTCACATGTACGTGGATATCTCGAGATATCTCAAATATATACACGAGTATCACTACATATCACACATATCCAACATATCCGCTTGAATAACTATGGACTTATTCACTTCATTTTTTAAATAATTAGAAATTATAGTTTTCATTCAGTGAATGTATGGGTATATTTGGTGAGTATATTCCCCAATAATTCTTTTATGGTTATAAGGTCGATGAAGTGGGTTAAAGGACCTTTATTTTATAAAAGTAGGTCAATGAGATATCCACGTCACTTTTTTAAGGCGAAAACATATGTATATATCAAACAAAACAATTAAATAATTATCCCTATTTGTAAAATGTTCCCCGACTTTTTATTCAAGCAAATAGTCTTTCAAAATATTAGCAAAAGCATTAATTATAAAAGTAGGTCAACGAAGTTATTAATTAAACGCAAATTGTTTTAATATATCAACATATCTTTTCATAGCGTCCACCGACAACTTTAAACCGTGGTGGATCTAAGAGTAAGATTTCATATGTTTAATCTGCTATAATCATATTAACTTTATTTTAATAATATAAGCAGTATAGTAATTATCAAATATCTCTAAATATGCATATTTCAATATTATTAATTGAAAAACACTCAAACATAAGCCCTAATGTCAATGATACATTTTGATGATTTAATAGTCGAGTTATCAAAGTAGATATGTGGAATATATCGAGTTTTCCAAGTGGATATGTTGGATATGTGTGATGTGTAGTGATAATCGTATTCAAATCGGATAATCAAATTATATGTGACACACATACTTATACATTTTTGTTCCTTTATCTTAAGTATAGAGATATTTATAACATGTCATTAATGTTATTTTCATTTGTTATGTTGTGTAAATATACATACATTCTTTAATATATTTATTATTTTAAAAATATTGATTGAACTACAAAAATATTTTACCAGTAGTATTATAATATTTTTAAGACTAGGTTTTATGTATGAAAGCGCTTTTGTAATTATATACACCATATTGTATAACGTTATTATTATACTGTAATAGCATAAGGAAATGTTTATTGTACATGTAATTTTATCTACGAGGTAGCCAAGCTAGATTTCGAAAAAGCCTCTGGTTCCCATTTTATGTACAACCAAATATTGTATTTGAAAAAAATAAAGTATTATTATTATTATTATATATTTGAGATATCTCAAGATATCCACATGTGACCCATTTCGGCCGCCGTAATCTTCAGAGAGTTTGGTGAGAATAGCCTTGAAACACCAGAGAAATTAAAAATCAATATTGACTAATCTATAAATATATTAAAATTCATTTAAATAAAAAAGCCGCGGTTTTTATATTGATCTACTCACCAGCCACGTAGACCCACTTCTTGATGTGACCGTTGATGTTTTCTGCCACGCATGAATATCGACCCGCATCTTCCAGTTGAATATTATTCACCTGGAGACTGGACTGCTCACTGAAACAAAATCGAGTAGGAGGATCGGATCAATATATTCTCCACTGACAATAGAACACTATAATATGGCCTAAATGTAATCATCTAGTTTGCATTACGATTCTTTGTTTACAATAAAAGTGTCTCTTGTTGTTAGTTGCAGCCTTAGCTACTTAAACTCACTTTATATACTTTATATATATACATACATAGCGCAGACCATCAATAGCATTACCTTTGTTTATTTGTTTTACGTATTTTTTAAATGACACAATTTAAAACAAAAACATAATGTATTGATCTTTGTTGACGGCTGAATTAAAATATGAAAACTGTGTTACAACTGGAATTATAGACATTTCTCTCCCGATGCAAGAGATAGTGAAAATGATATCTATAAAAGTACTTGCAAGTTATTGTATTGAAAATGTAAAAGTATTTGAGAGTATTTATTGAGCACAATAGTACAATTACAGTACAGGTAAGGTCACCAGAGCTTTTCAGAAAAGATCGATTAAAATTCAGTTACAAATTGAATTAAAAGAAACCCACATAGCTTGTCTCATAGATATGGATTTTTAAGGAAATCTGTATCCACGGCATGTCTTATATAAGTTGATTAATAAATCCAATCGTTCATCAACCTTCCAATCAATCAACGATGTATTGAATAATTGAAACATTATTGAAACATTACTATACCGGGAATTGGGTGCTTTTCAACACAATGATAATGCAATACATTGCAGTGTAGGTAGTTTTGACAACAATTAATTTGTAATTATTACAATGTAACATTATGTAATGTTGAACATGTGTATTTTAAACATGGTAATGTGGATTCGATATCATTTGGCAGTACTCAATGTTAGTATCTTATATAAGACTGTTGTGTAAAACACCCCATTCCCCGTGGTATTAGAGTTTAATATAGAAAATGATATTCCGGATATTTTATATAAGAAAAGGAAAAAGTAATATGAATAGGTTCACAATAGCCGAATCAAATTTATTCTAATATCCGCTCAAATTTTTAAAATAGACATACTTCTCATAATAAGGAAATTAGTTCATTGCGGATCCTCTGATGAGATTGGGATGTCGAATTATGATATGGGCATATTTATTGGTTTAAAATGTTACCTTAAAATTATGGAATATGCATATTATTTACGCATAAATGTGAATTAATTTTTATCTATATACTAAGTTTCTAGGTTTATTTATAATGCAACTAATTTAAATATTTCTTATTTAATTTATATATTATATATTAATACTAATTATCTTCTACATAAATGTCACAATACTTATTAGATATCACACTCACTGTTTCTATTATGGCTTTTTCTCTCAATATGTTTCTTTTCCTAACTCTAGGGTATATGATATCCCTTTGATGAATTTATTTCACTTTATTTCTAATATATATTTTTTAATTTTCAAAAGAAAAATTAAACTTCTCAAGCATCCTTTTTATTTCCAGTCGATAATGTAGGGCTCTAATTAATTAACTTTATGGGTGTGTCTTAAACCATATACATGTTCAGTTATGAACGACTGTTTTATTTTAAAATATTAATAACGCCTTGAAATTAATTGGTTATCAATTTTGTAATAATCCAAAAAAAGGTGTGAATTACAGGGGTTATATGGAAAAAATGTGACCACATTTTTGCTAGAAGCATATTGGAATTGTTCTGTATTATCTATGAAAACTTTATATGAACACTAAATACTAATATGTGTATAAATTAAACCAAATATAATATATGCTTTATAGATTAGAAACTCTATATATAAAACAATCACGTGACTAGACGTCAGTCCGCCATCTTTTAGAAATGTTATCGACCGAAATTCTTAATTTTTTTTTGAATTATAAAAAAATGCGTTTTTTAAATTTAATTTTGAGCAATAACTGTCGTTTCCAAGATGACCTTGAGAGAAAGCATATAATAAGTAAAATAATATAACACAAAACAGATGTATTTATTTAATACAAATGAATTTAGTGTAATCTAACTAAATTTAATTTTTAAATATATATTTTAAAAGATAAATGTTGTTACATTACACTAAATGCATTTGTATTGAATAAATTGAACTGTCTTGTGTTATCTTAAAAAAGGCATATCTAAAAATTATTTTAATTACTATTACAGATGCTTTCTCTCACAGTCATCGCAAACGACAGTTATTGGTCAAAAAGAAATTATGTATACACTTTTGGAATAATTAATTAAAAGATGTTTAACGAATGAAAATGAGCGATAATTAAAATTATATATTTTCGCAATTTTTCGAATTAGATGCTTAGTAATGTAAAAATATGTATGACGTTTTGTAGTGAATAATACTTTCAATTATATAATTTGTTGATATTATAAAGTTACACAATAAGTACTTGTTATATTTAGAAAGAATTGAACAGTTGAAATATTTTAAGCTTTTAATTTAGAATTCATTATCTAATTTTCCAAAGACATTCTAGGTTCGAAATTGAAGAGGGCGCTTTAGTGATCGCTTAAAAACAACAGGCATTTTTTAGTATTTTCTTAAATGAGCATTAATCCAAAATTACTAAAAATAACGACAATGAACCAAGCCGTGTGGTATAAAGTTTAAAATATAGGCTTTACCTCCAAATTGAGGGTTTGCAGGTTACTATACTGTACAAGGACTCCAGTAAAAAAAAGTTTAGAACATACAAAACCTTTGTGAAAACACTGCAATTTCTCTAAACTAAATTCAATTTCTTTAAACTATCTAATAAATATAATTTGAGGGATAAGGCTCCGGTGATTGAGTTTCAAGTTAGCGGATTCAAATTCCAACAGTGTACCTACCTTATTCACTTTAAATAAGCTGTGTCTCGACTGCTTCAATTACTTTTCAGGAGTTTTTTTTATAATAAAGTTGTTGTTCTCATTATCCAATCTCTGTTTGAAAGAAAACGTTCACAACATATTTTAAATTGTATAATTTAGCAATTGATGGATATACTGTTAGCTCCGAATTGTGGCATTAATTTCTAGAATATCGTGAAGTGGTTCGGGACAAAGTAAGGGAAATAAGTCCGCGCCTAAATACGTACCCGTTGACTCGTATCTCCATATTGTCGCGCAGATATAGCGGGTCTACCTGGCGCTCGTCTTTCAGCCACTGTATGCGCGGCATCGGCCTTCCCTTCGCGCGACAAGAGAGGCTGAGGACCATTCCCTCGTCGATGCGGACTGCATCGTGCTTTTCAATTGTGGCAACCTTAGCTGGCGATGCTGACGATATAGTGTAGAGAGAGCATTTAGTAGGTTGATATTGTTATGTCGATCACTTTTATGTTCGGGTTTGTTAATCAATTAATAAATAAATAAATTGATTGATTTATTGATTTAATTATTTTATTGCATATTTATTGCGTTTGAAAATATCTTTAAAATGATATTTTAGATCAAATATATTAACAACATTGTTTTAATTCATTCAAGAAGCATATACTATTATCTTAATAATAGTTTTTTTTGTCTATTCAAATTGTTATTATTGTATATTTAACATTGGTTTGATGTCTATTTTTGCTATCACATAAATGTTGATTATCAAATATAAGTTAATACATTTTAACATGCCATTGCAAGTATTGGTTAATCATAAATTTTAGATTAAAATAACTTGTTTAATTAAATGTTAACTGTTTTGAAATTAGGGTTAGGGAATTATGAAACTTGTACTGTATTTCGCAAAAACCTAAATTCTCATATCTCAAGTCTAAAACATTTTTAATAAAGTCTCAGCATATTTCACGCTAACAATTTTTTTATTTATTTTTTATTTTAGCTATATTTTTAACAATTATTTCTAAAATTTGATTTCAGAAAAAACCACAAATAAATTTAAAATGCGTACATAAGCTAAACTTTCTTAATTTTAGGGTAATAAAATATGTTTTTTGCGACATAATATTTCTCTTTTGTAATTGTTTACGATGACTAAATGACATTTTTAATATTCGTAGAAAAGAAAACGGTAACTTTACATTATAAATTAACGCTATGAGCTCTTCGTATATGCGGTCTCATGGGCCTAAACCCTCTTTTAAAAGTGTCAAATTAGAAAATTATAATTCTGTCATCCAATTTTTTTTCTCCTCCTGAAAACAAGAATTTCTGCTGAAAAGAGGGAAAAACGAAGGAATCCTAAATCTCTTTATACAAAAAACAAGAGGGATACAAATTCAAAGCGGACAATATACTGACAATAATGCAATATGGATAATCCCGAAGCACAGAAGGGAAAAAACAAATACTAAATACAGACGCTATATTAAAGCCAGCTGGCAAGACAAATAGGAATAACCCATGAGACCTTCTTCTATAGACCGAACTGGCGACAAACGATGAACAAGGTGGTTGCATCAAGAGGAGAGAATAATTGAATTGGAAATATTTGCATTGGACAACTTTGTGAATACGTTTGTGATCGTACACCTAGCCTGATAGCGCGCGTTATGTTTTCTATGCTAATTGGGTTAGCAGTTGTGGCCGTGCTTATGTCATACTATTGTCGTCTTGTGTACATATTGTGTACATACATTTTGTACTACGTATACGGAATTCTTTATTAAATTTTTCTATTGAAGACACTATTCCTCACCTGCAAAAGGTGTTGATTGTTTGCAGTTATTATTAATTAATTAATTAATTATTATTAATCGCTTAACGATTAAAGAAACGATTAAAACAACTATACTTATTACGCAATATCACAATAATACGGTTGATATTTCTAGCGATTTACTCAGATGGTATATTATAATTGAGGCAATAATGTTTGTGAATAATGTTATAAAATTAAGGTAGACTATGTGTTAAATTGTATTACATATAATTAAACGTAATGTATACATTATAATAACATACAATACATATGTAGGCTAATTGAAATTTCATGTGTAAAAGCTGATATGCGTATAGTATGCATATATTTATTTTCCCCCATTTGATTGTGATATTTAATAATACAGTTAAGTTCTATGCTTATTTCAAAGAATTTTTGTCTTGTATTTTGGGTATTTTTGTACCAAATAATTAAAATAATTTAAAGGAATTCAATTTTAATTTATTTATACGTATGCATTTCAATTTTAATTGATAAATAAACTTCAATAACACAAATGAGACACACTTAACTTATTATCAATAGCTTTGTTTTATATATTTAAAGAGTATTGTTTTAGGATCATATAATACGTGTTTATGTCACAGTGTCTAAACAGACATTGTAACATATAATTAATCGATTAAATTAGTTGATTACATTATTACACCAGTAAAGTTGTTCCCAAAATAAATAAATTATTGTTATATTTATTCAATACATTATAATAGTTTGTTAACTGTTTAAGAATTAATCGTTCACCTTCTTCAAAGGCTTTCTTTTTAATTCCGTATATTTAAGTAATTTCTCTATACTAAAATAAATATTCTTTGTAGCCTATTACGCCGAATTATCTTTATCTTCATTTAGAACATAATTTTAACTGCATTTTATTTGATACGTTATTATATCGAGTAAATAATATCTAGGATAATCTATTTAATTACTAGTTCGACAGAGTTATAGCTACTTTCAGTGGATTTTTATTTAATGATGCTATTGTTTTAAAAAAAAACTTTTTTACTTGTTTTAACAGTGATCGTCACAGTTTTTTGTTTCCAGAATTTAATGAATAATGTTATGACTGTGTATAGTTGCAAAAAAAAGTTATACAAACATTGTCAAATATTGAACAAAGGTTTTACAAAAAAACTATTAAAAGTGTGTAAAAATCTTCTTTTTTTTAATGTACATACTTGTATTACCTACAATTTTTTTAAGTTGTAATAGTATCTACAGTTATACTAGAAAGAAAAGCTATTGGTTTAGTAATAAATAATCATGATTAGGTTTTTTTATTTCAATTTTACTAAAAAAGTGTAACATAAAAATATGCTTGTAGTTCAGTACAAAAATAATTGAAAGCAGATCCCGCTATGTAATTTGAACGCATTAAAAAAGCATTAAAATACACAATGAGAAAATATTCGCAGGTATAAAAATAAATAACTTATAATTAAAACATACTCAATATAAAAAGCCACTTTAAAATATGTTTCCCAGCTGTTTCAAAAAGCCTATTATACAAACTATTAGTATAAAGTCTTAATTTGTGAAATTTACGAGAGAAAAAAACCCTTTTCCTGTAGAACACTAAATAGTGACAAAAAAGTTTTTTTAATGAAAAATCTATAATTTAGTACGTCAAGATAAACACGATAAAATAACCATGATAAAGTGTGACTTTCGAAACTGAAATTGAGCATAGCGTTTAGAATAGATAATCAACTCAGTCATACCGGCGAAAGTTATTGAATTCATTTAATCAATATGCCAGTAGGAAATTAGTCAATGTTTCAAATGACTTGGTCATTGATTTATACTTCCCGTTGTAATTTTTGACTTTGGTTAGAGAAGTATACCTGGCTATTTACACGAAATTGTAACCATGTCTTTAAATGTTTTCAAATATAGACATGTATAATTCCGGTGAACTTTATATAACAGCTCCAATAAAATTAAATGCTCATTAAAAACATTATTAATAACAAATGAATTAATTAATTATGATAATTTGATTAAAATATTGTTTGAATTTATTATCTACCCATGTCACTTATAATTCATAATAATACAACATACAAGTTGTAAATTGCATTTTACTGTTATGTGGCATTATAGAATATTGTATAACACATATTAGTGAGTAATATTATGTAGTAATATAGTATTTACAACTTAAATTATGTTATATTATATAGTAATCAATATACGGTACTCCTGTGTTGTGTTTAACTGAAAATATACATCATTTAGAAAGTTACAAACAATATTAGAAAGTGAAAGTTATAGGAAGCCGTATTCTTAAATATTTTAATATATTATGTAGAAATTAATTGTTTAAAATTATGTTATTTAAATAAATACATGGAATAACGATGGAATATAACAAATACATTGTGTTTCTATTTCAATTTTTTTGGGGTATTTTATTAATTAGTTTGCCAGCTCTTAAATAGTTGATTAATATTTAATGAAAATTCATTAACACGTTTTGATTAACGTTCGAAAATATTCTGGTAAACGAAAACTGATATTTAATTTAGGGCTATGAGTTGCATTTATATCTGGAGGAAATCTTATATATTGTTACCGAGACTAATTCAGAGTCCAACTTATAATGAGCAGTAGAGAGAACTTGAACGGATTCCTTCAAACTTTCTGATTAAACCGAGACGGATACTATAGAGCAAACTAAGTGTGTAGTTTAGTATAAAAGTTCTATAGTTAACTAGTTTAATTATACATATATTCTAACGTTGGCGAGATTTGGACCAAACTTAATAAAAATTGACCGAAATTATAAGACTATCGTGTTTTAATTAGAGAATGAATAATATTATATAATATTTGTGTATATAAGTTTCGATAGTAATAAGAACATGAATGTGCTTTTTATAAAGGGATGATAGTATCACTCAAACTATTTTTAATCGATTATAACTAATTAAAAGTATACACTTCATGTGGCTTCTCAGTATTGACATTTTGAAAGATTGCATTTGGGACATTCAAATGGGAGAGCTATTTTTTAATGTTATCGTATCATTTTGCATTAAATAATGTCATATAAATATGTATTTACAACTACATAAGCTACAACTGCTATAAGACGTATATAATAAAAAGAAACATTGTAACGTTTATTAGTTGTTTATTAGTTAAAATAAAATATTGTCGAAACTAACATATTTTAGGAGTAAAAATCCTTCTGACAATTGTGAAAAGAGTCTAATGAGTATTATTTTATTTGAAATTCAATTATAATATACGTCTTGTGAGTGAGTCATCCTTATGAATAAATCACATTTGCGCCATTGTACAAATAGTTTGTGTCTTAAATCATGAAGACTGACATGCCTGATAAAAAAATCCCGTCGAAAATATAATCTATTTTTCAAGATTGGCAATAATAAATTAGCTGTAAGATAAACAAACATTTGAAATTTTATAATATAGATTTGCTATAATTCATTTAATTTGTTTATCTTAGCTAATTTAAATGTATTATACATGCATAGGTATCAATTGATTACTTTCAGGACTTTAAAAATTACGGAAATGTTTTTATTTTATCTAGTTTGGGCAGTGTAGTCCTCTTATTATTTTTTCTTACCTGCCTTTTTATTTCCGAGATTAAAAAGTAGGCTATATTCATTCCCTCTTTTTGTTTCGGGATTTTTTTCCACCAGATTTAAGTTACAACTGCAAAAATGAGAAGCACTATCGATGCAAAATATTCATTACGATACGATTTACTAAATCGCATTATATCAAAATGCAGATGTGCCTAACGCAGTGTTGAATTTTTTAAATAATTATATATAGTCACATTGTATGAATAGTATTGAGCGCATGATTAAAAATATGCTACACATGTATTATAATTGACTATCCTAGTACATTTAATGTATTTATTTTATCATAATACTATTCTTAAAAAAATTACATTAAATCCACAGAAAATACTGTTACTTAGTCACAAAGATTTCAAATAATAATTTGAAAAATCTAAGGAATGACGTATGTAAATATTTTACTATTTGGATTTGTAACAACATCATTTTAATATTTTGTATCATAATATAAACAGCTGCAACATCTCTGAGAGTAGATACAACTATGATCCTAAATATAATTTATAGAGCTTTTCTATCTGTTGTCTTAATTTATATCTAAATAGACTAAATGAGTACCATATTTCTTTTGTATGTTATGGTATGTTCATGTATGTATACTACACAGAGCACTTTATGTTATTGAAATAAATTTTGATTGATTATTTTAAAGAAATTGCGTACAGTTTAATGCTTACAATAACGGGAAGTTATCAAATTTTTTAACATATACATTTAATTCATTCACATATCAGAATATGAAACTATATTTCTTGAAATCATTTCGCGCGCCACACATTTAACGCTTAGATATTACACTGCAGTTATTTATAGGTATTTATTGATTATTGCATGTTTGATTTTAACCTTGATCGTAAAATTATTAATCGCTTTTATTTTTAATTAATACAAATTTGTGGCAATGTGCGTTACTTTATAGTACTAATATTCGGAATGTTATTTATCACTATCAGAATAGTGACTAACTGTATTCCAAATAAGTGTATGTTATAGTAAATATGATTTTAAATTATTTTTTCATCTTAGTGAATGACCGTAATGCAGATATGAAATACTTCATGACTCATCGCTACTAGAAACTGTCAAACAACCAGAAAAAATGGACCCTGCAAGAAAGTCTGAATGCCATGGTTGCACGACGAGTAGAAACATCATGGGGTTAAATAAATGAAAAGAAAACACAAGAACTCAGAAGAGCGATCTCGAAGAAACACCAACTGTCCTGGCCTCCTATTCGTATTCAGGACATTGAGATTGCCCCTATGACCGAAGTTGAACTACTTGGTGTGACAATAAATGAAACTCTTTCGTGGACTAACCACATAAACTGTACTCTGAAGAGAGCAAGGCGTAGGATCTATACTTTATGAATAGTACCATGACCAACGACTTTAATCTCCAGAATATGTTGAACAACCACAGAGCACCGACCATTACCATCAACCTGAGGAATCAATGGGCTTTCCACTTTTGAAGTAACACAGAACTTTTTTAGACGATCTTTACTTCCCGTTCTTGTTTCTACAATTTATATAATTTTGTGTATTGTATCTGCTTTCATTTGTATTGTTCAAACCTCTATTGGTTGTCAAATAAATCTTTATTTTTATTATTATTATATTCATAAATATATCTACAAATGTTTACTATCACACAGTAACTTTCCTGCTATATAACAGAGCAAATAGTTATATAAAAAAATATTATACGATTTCTGAAAAATTTGTGATCCACAAAAACATACCATATGCATATATTACATACATAAGGATATTTAAATAATTTGAGAAATATTTAAAACACAAATAAGTTTTTTAATGAATTGTCAGATAATGTAAAAAATAAAGCAAAGTTACAGATGTGCACATCAAACTTGTTTCTTGGAAGTATTGACTATTAATTAATAAAAATATGATTAATATACTTCGCTATAAATATTTTGAATGTTTGTATTAAGAAAAGAATCACTGTTTAAATCGCCATATTATATGTCTATTATTTCCTGTTGATAAAGCCTTGCATAGGCAAAAGCGCCTCCAGGATATTTAACTATTTTTTAAAATTACCATTTATTATTTCTTAACTGTATTTGGTTATATTTTTCTGTTATGTGTCACTGAGCCTTTATTTTTTAATTACAAAAACTTAGCAAAAACTTACAAATGTGCGCATCAAATTCCGAAATTCGCAAGTCCACAATTGCCCCATTCTTATTGGGGTGACGAAATCTGGCCTGCGAAGAAGTGGACATCTTTCTCGTTACAATAATATCACTCAATGTGCCGTATTTAGTACATAGGCTATGCCTTCAATCTATACGTTGTGTATCCTTTCTTCACTTTTATTCTCCGTTCTCCTTTTTTTGTAGTCTTTTTATGGCGGCGGTTTCAATCTTTCAAATATGAAAAGAGCAAGTAATTCTGTAATTGTAAAGAGTTGTTGTTTTCCGTTTTTTGACGGAGAGATTAACAGTTAATTTGATCAACAGCAGACACTTACATCGATTCAAACAGGTTCGGGTAAAACGCGTAAAACTGAGGGATTGAGCGCCAATTGTGGACGTTGTCAATAGGAATTTAAGGTGATTTATATTAGGCAATTACTATTACTTTCACTGAACAATTCCAGGGAGTTCAAATTCAGTCGACAAAGTACGCACCGTATAATACAGGAATCGTTCTATTTAGTTGCTGCACTGTAGGGGAAAATGCGGAAAAGCTATATATTATTATGGGTAAAATCTGAGCAGGGGGAGAAACACCTTGAATATAGCCAATCAGTAAAATTGTCAACGAAAAAGTTGTATATATGAACCAATCAAAGTAAGCCTATTATAAAAAAAATTTAACATTTTAAAATTGGGAAGCACTACTAATGCCATATGTTTTTCAAATAACCTAATTGTTCGTGTTTTTTTTTGTAAAAAAAATGTATAATTAACTGATTCAAACTAAATCATTATTCGACGTTTTTAGATTGTATCAAATGCATGTATCCCTCCTTAATATAGCGTTATAGGTAACATGTTATAATGGGTTGTGACTTGAATCTCGAGGACAAACAACCGAAAGCATAAAAACCCTATTGTCAAGGTAAACAAACCATGGTAACTAAAATAACGTAACTTCTTTAAAAAGTTATAATAATATATTTGTCTAATGCAATGCTATAATTAACTTAAATAACTGTTAGTGTAATTATTTATATAAACATTACTGCACGTTATCCCACTAATACTTAAATCATTAAAAAAAATTACCCTTGATTCATTTTGTTTTTTTAAAGTTCAGAATTGTTTCAAATGTAAACGTATATTATCAACCATTTGTATCCACTTCCAAACATCTTGCTCGTTTGTTTTTCTTAGCTTCTTAGCTACTGTGAACGTTTAAAGTCCATCAAATTAATATTATTCGTATATCTGACCAACTTTTGATGTTAAAAATTTTGAAAAATATATCAAATTTCATAATTGCAATACTCTAGGTCCATACGACATGTATAAGCTATATATATCTACATGTTTCACGTGTATATGCAAATAATAAAAGGATGGTTAAGAAGAGAGTTTAGATAGGCTACACTTAAGATCCACTTAAGATACACCCAATAGGGTGTAACCCTATGCAATGCTAAACGAATTCTATAAATAGCTAATTATAATTGTGGTTGACCATGGAGAGAAAGTGGGAGGCACATATAACTGTTAATTGAATACTTTGACATTTTTACATATTGGAACATTCACGAAAGCCGAAAAAAATAATAAATGTATAGACATGATTTAACATTAATCAGTGACGTTATTATTTGTCGAAAGTCACACAGTTTTTTGATAAATACGTGTTCTTTTATAAATATCCTATATAATATGATAGAATTTTGCGATAATGTCAAACACTATCATTTTTTTAATTGTTTGTTTCTGATATAATAATCAACAGAATGATGTTTATCATTTGGCTAAACTTATTCTAGTATTGCATAAGTGTGATTGTTTTTATAGTATATAGCCGTTGGTCAGATGTATATACTCAGATGTAATTGCCGTCGTTAAAAGGTGAATGTGTTTATATTAATTTTAGTATTATTATTATTAATATTAATATTAGTTTTTGTATTTATTGCCGTAATGTTTATTACAATATGGCAATTTAAACATGATTTTTATACTTTCTAAGAACGTGTGTAATACGTATATTAACTAAAGTTATTTGTAATTGTTTAATAAGATAGTGGCAAATGGTTTGGAAATTAATATATATTAATATTTACTCTAAAATATCACTTTTTTTCTGAAAATAATGACATTAAAATATTTTATAAATTCTAATGTATTTAAGGTAATGAAATATAACTTTGATCGTGATATACTTAATTTATTTAAATAGTCAAAAAATTAATAAAAATACTGAAACAAAGCTAAGGAATATAACATTAAGATATGACGTCCATGCTACTAACATACTCACTTTTCTAAAAATAACACGCAAATACTAATATTTTACTGTTATTGTGTACTTAAATTTGTGGCCTCACTTCTATGTAACCTTTTCCTTTACTGTAACCGTTATTTATAAACACTATACTATCTATATACTACACTCTACTATCTATATACTATTCTTACCAATTGGGGCTATATGTAGTACGCGATCGACAACTAATTTTTAACCAAAGTACCTACAAAGCTAAACTTAAATATAACAACATATATTATGACGAAGGGTTGTGTATAAATGGTTAGGTACTACTTTTTATTACTACGCATAAACTGTACATCTCATCTATGCATATCTCTGCAATGAATGATCATTGACACGTGTTATTATACTATATTGTTTGTTCTATACGATATTTGTATAAACCTTGTAATCTTTGTTATTTTTGAGACATACTAAATTGTTTCTTTATAGCACATGTGTTATATGAAATGTAAAATAATAATAAAATGAAGTGTAATTGAATAAATTAAACAAATATTGCTTGTGGAGATTTCAACCCTTCCCCTCTCCCCCTTCCGCCATCTATGCACCCTCCCTTCCCAACCAGTTTCCACTAATTCTCACCCTACATATCCTCTCACCACTTCTCAGATGGAGGGGGTCAGCTATTTTGAAAAAAATTATCATCTTTTAGTGATTTTTCTATTCAATGTTATTATACATTTTGCTTACATCTCATTTATATTTGACAATGTTGATTTCGTACACAAAAATTGCTAAATTGTTTTAAGTCTCATATAATATGAATAGTAAAATGAGTCGACATTCTATAGCAGACTTAATTATTATTATTATACTTTTTTTAATTCATATATTTATTTTAATTGCCTTATAACTGTGTCATTTGATTTGTATAACTATTTTTCTAGAGTTTGTGTTAGCAATTGACACACCAACTGCAAATGACTATATCATGCCAACCCAACGCATGTTTAGGGTCGCTAACTTTCAACTAACACAACTGCTACCAAGGAACGGAAAGTCCCAGTTCGAAAAATACATGTTCCGAAACTGATTATTAATAATTATGTAGTTTTTAGTTATACATTCTGCATTCTCCATTCGTTTAAAGAAAACATAAATGGACCTAATCCTATGATTCCTGTTAACTATTTGATATGTAATTCCTGCCAACTATTTGTTATATGATTCCCGTCAACTATTTATTATATAATTCTTGTCAACTATTTGTTATATAATTCTTGTCAACTATTTGTTATATAATTCCTGTCAACTATTTGTTATATTATTCCTGCCCACTATTTATTATATGATTCCTGCCAACTATTTGTTATATGATTCATGTCAACTATTTGTCATATGAATTTAGATATATAATACAGAAATTACCCTGTTAATGGTAAATCCTAAACACCAATACAAATCAAATAAAAATAAAAACCAGAAAACATCAAAGCGACTGTCAAATAAGAAACAAAATTTCATCATAATATCAGGATGATTTAAGGAAAAAACAACATTCATGATTAAACTCCAGAAAGGTGAAACAAAATTAATTAGTCATCATCAAACCACAAATAATTTTTATAAAAAAGATTTACAATCTAAACATAGCTTGTACTCTATGTAAAACAGGCGTGGAGTGATAAGATGGCAAGTCAAACCTGTGGATTTTAAAGACAGTCTGTGAAATCCAAAAAAACAGAAGAATAATTGGGGACAGGACGGATCAAAAAGAAAATACGTGTAACAACTGATAATTATAATAAGAAAGGGGGGAAAGAAAAGATTATTAAGCAGTGGTGCAGCTATATAACAATCTAAATTGAAAAATTAAATTTCTTTCTTTATACAAAGATTTTCTCAATTTTAATTAATTGATATTTTTAATTAATTAATTAATTAATTAAATGTATTGTATTTTATTATAATTAATTAACTAATATATTTTATTTTTAAATTTAAATTATTAATTTATTTAATTACTTAACTACTTAAACATCTGATTACATTACTGCTACCAATTGAAGAATTATTCTAAAACATTTCAATCAATATATGTATGTAGAAAACGCTGTTATCATTGAAATAGTTTATCCTCATAAATGACCAACTTTTATATTCAAGTTTCTGACTTAAAACAATCGAAGTAGTATAACATGTCAATATACTAAATGTATATTTACAACTTTAGAGAGGCAATAAATACTGAATTTATAATTATTAAAAACAAACGTATTCAGTTACCGTGTTGCTCGTAAGATATACTTCTGAAATACAGTTAATAAGTTGAACCCGCTTAATATCACACAACTCAATGGAACCAAATCGTTTCCTATATTTGTAATAGTAAATTGACCCACTTAATGTCAAGTAAAAAACCAGCTTGTAGTCATGTCATTTTTTAAATATTTTTAAAAACGAAGTTATTTTCTTATAAACTATACTATCATGTATCATGTTTTAACAAGGTGTGTATATGTGTCTTTCGCTTTTATTAAATACATATGCCATAATATATATAGTACATACTATACATACTTTGCTTTTTGATGACTAGCTTATTGTCCCGACCAACTTAATATCACGTTATCATGATTTACCAATGGCATAATAATAACGCAGGTTCAACTTACTGAACTGTTTTATGTTCAACATTAGATATTTCGAACTTCGCGAATGCCTTATATATATTTCAAAGATAGACGTCAGCCAACATAGTAAAACTTCCAAATTAGTCAAATTCCCATTTATAGATAACATTCAATATATAGAAAATTCACGATAATGAAACTTGTCATATAAAAATCTATTACATTTTTTTAACTTTTAGAGAGCCAGATGTACCAGTGTTAGCCAACTTATGAGATATATACAAGTCAGCTTCTAAAATATGAAACCGAAGATGTTACCAATTTTTAATATAGCCAATTTATACCATTTGTACTATTACTAAAATGATTATATATAGTCAATGTCCAATAAATTTAGTTTCAAATTGTATGAATAACATTTCTAATTATGTATAATAATTATCTGCAACGATAAAAAGTCTTAAAATATTTCTTCAAAATCATATATTCATTGTATAGATTTAATATTTTCTTTTAATTTTCAAAGTATTATAATAATAATAATACGTTTTTCATTTAACAGAACCATATAAAAAATTTTTTGAAAAAACAAATACTGTTTTAATATATACCTTACTAGAAAAAATTTAAATAAATTTAAGAAAATACATCACACCTTGTTCGAATTAATAACGATTTGAAATAAAAATGTCCACAAATAATTGTGGTACAGTGAAGATTATTTTAAAAGATTATAATATATTTTTTTTAAAGATAGTGGCTAGTCAATGTAATATCACCATAAATGTTACGTCTACTATATTATAATGTTATGCTTTTAACATGCCGGATACATTTCTCATAATGAATTATTTTTGTCACATATAGCCCAACCTCAATGGGGAAAATTTTTTTCTCAAAAGTATTACTCTTGTTTTTTTAAATGTAAACATAAAGTTTCGTGCTCAAAATTCGTTATAATTATCTTATGGCATGCGTATTAGCGTTGCTAATATATCGGATAATATATATAATACTATATCGGCTAGTAAAACATCGAAAGGTTTCTTAAAATATACATAAAAACCCTAACCTTACACTGAGAGAATATATATATATATACATATATAGAAATCATTTTAAAATATAGTAATCCTTTGCTAATACCAATTTTATATGTTTTTGAAAGTGAAATAGCATGATCTGCATATTATTAATTTGAGCGGAGATAAATAAAAAAGATATTCTGACTGTAAACCGTTAATTTTTAATTAAAAATTGTTATATACAAGATTAAAAGAAACCTTCTCTTTAAATATCTGCTGTTATACGGTGCTTACATGTTTGGCATATCGTGAGGATTTTGAAGATTGAAGTCTTTTTTATAATTATTACCGTGTATATTTTTGATGTAAAATATTCCATCGTTTTTTTTGAAAGGCAAAACAAACATTGTAAAACAAATAGTCGACTCATATGAATAAAGAGAGATTGAGGATAATGCCAGTATTGCAGTATATTGCAACAAAGGTATCTAACACATGCATCGCAAGAATGTAGATTAAAATAACCGTTGGTAAATTAAGTATGTTACGCTTAAAAACAATAATAATAATATATATAGCCAAAGCAGTAGATGCATTTATGCACTAACATATTATATGATAAATTATAATATATACATATATATATATATATATACCAGCAACAGTACACAAACATGATTATTGCAGGTTATTAGGCTAAATAAAAAAAAGTGTTTAATAAACATTATTATACTTATTCCACACCCTTATAGTCAAATAACAGAACAGTGTAAACATTATGAATCGAAATGGAACTGGACTTACGGCAATTATGGTTTTTGCGAACACGTTGTAGTGCGGATTTTTTATGGGTAAGACACGATATAGTGCTGCACATTGGGATTGTGCGGAGGCATTGTGCGTAGTAGCCTTTATTTTACAGAAAAATGACCATGTGAAGAGTTAAACATTGTGCAGAAGCTTATATTTTATAACTGAAAGTATAGATAATGAGTAGATAATGAGTAGATACCTAGTATGTTTAAAAATTAACATTCTGCAGATTTTAATAAAGTAGTATATCAAGTAG
>JAUZND010024251.1:0-19933 GCA_034780555.1 Coelogynopora nodosa | reverse complement strand
AGATAGATATCTAGGGATGTCTGTGCTAATCATATATGATTTAAGATAGATATCTAGGGATGTCTGTGCTAATCATAATATGATTTAAGATAGATATCTAGGGATGTCTGTGCTAATCATATATGATTTAAGATAGATATCTAGGGATGTCTGTGCTAATCATATATGATTTGAGATAGATATCTAGGGATGTCTGTGCTAATCATATATGATTTGTAATTTGCGTGCAGATTTGAATTTCTATGCCATCTGGCCGGAATTACAAACATTCTTAGTCGTATGTATGTTTATAAAGTAGCCACATGATTATTTGATTTTCCTACATACTGCTGTTTAATAGTATTAAATTAAAGAGCTTTTCATAAAAAATAATTTTCATCGGCTATGTAGCGGACGATTTTTCGTTAGAAATAAATTCGGACGATAGTTATAGCTCTTTATTCAAAGCAAGTGAGATTTGTTATTGGCAGATATACCGATTTTATTACTTTGATTGTGTGTGTCCGATTTGTCTCCAATATTGGCCTTCTGAGGCGGCCATGAAACGAAACAAGACTCTTGCCATACTACTGCTACTATTATTGAGAATGAGGACATGCCGCCTGCCTCAGTAGCCGTCACCGAGGAGTTAGAAATCCCAGCTCGGAACATATTCGACCTTTTACGTAATACACCGTTCATTGACTGCAGTTAATTGAGATCCAGACAACTACATACCTTACATAACAGTATTACGATTGTTACTTCAATTTAACATTAGATGATAAAAAATATTATGTTATATTTATAATGTATAAATGGTGTCATTACAATATACATATTATTATAACTAAAGTACCCTAATATATTTTATCAAACAAGGCATATATGATTTTCTAGCATACTATAGCGTACACATGCAAAGACTCTTTATTTTTAACAAGATACCGCACTCAGCAATTTTAATGGAATCAATTATTGATTCCCAAAATAAATAAAAAATAAACACGAGTGCGGTCTCCTGTTATTTAAAATATAGAATCTTTCCGTAAAGGTGCGTACATAGGAGAAGGGGGGGGTCAGAATTGATATAATGAGTGCGTACGTACTTTTTGGATAAAATCTTGACATCAACATCTGAGGCAAAATGAGTGGGCAATCACACTATTAATATAAAACATATGAAAAATGAGTGAAGAAAATAAAAGTCATGTGAAGACGATTTATTCCTATATGTTAATCGTATTGTTACAATTTAATGAATGTTGTCGTTTTATTACATGTATGAAATTGAAAGACGCGAGCGCATTTGTATAATACGTAATAAATTAATTAATATACAATAAGGTATAAGAATGCTTCCTAAATACTCAGTAGACGAACAACTATATACAGTCCACATATCTGTTGTCGTTTTCCACTTCCGACAATGTAATTTATTTTAATTAAAGTCCAGTGCTATGATACGCAGCTCCCCTGTATAGTAAGTATATAACTGAACTGCTTTCACAAGACGTCAGAAAAACACTCTGATAGTTTGCAGAGGGCATCTTCGCGGAAAGCCGTTAGTCAGGCGTCGCTTCCTGGAGATATTATACCCCTACAAAGGTAGACTAAATACATCTTAGATAGGGGCATTTGTTATGAAATTTCTTACGAGACATTACGCATTACAGACTACTGTAACAATTAAACAAACATTATGACAGAATTGATGCTCTGAGGTGAACTATGTTGCTGGAATCGAACACTGTGCCATGTTAGAAAGAGAAGAACGGCCACAACATCAGAAGGGCCGGCTCATATTGAGCGTTCATCTGCCACACGTTGAGGCTGAGCACCTTGATGGCAAGACAAGTTGCCATCAGGACGAGCCAGCGAATACGGAGGAGTCCACCGGGAAGAAATCACATCCCTTCGATAATTATCCTGGCAGAGACCATCCCCCGAGTCTTCGTCGAAGATCTCGGATACGGAGGCCACGGTGCCAGTCAGCTAGTGTGCACAACACTAAGGTGAGTGGTTACGATCATTTATTGGAGAGGGCTAGTGTGGTTTGGTTGACAGTGAATTAATGAATCCTGCGTCCCGGCATTAATGGGTTAATGTTGTATTGGCGGCCATTTTGAAATTTGACGGCCATCTTGGAAATGGGTGACCTGAGCAAAATGCCATGGCCAACATCGTTTTCAGTGATCCCAAAACC
Organism: Coelogynopora nodosa; assembly: GCA_034780555.1. Lineage (NCBI taxonomy): Eukaryota > Metazoa > Platyhelminthes > Proseriata > Coelogynoporidae > Coelogynopora > Coelogynopora nodosa. The sequence goes on along the minus strand of JAUZND010024251.1, from coordinate 17,748 downwards.
CCTGAATTGACACCTCATTTGTTCATATCCGATTTTCACAGCCACACACACGAAATTTTCTTTTTCCAAGGCGGCCATCTTGGATTTTGGCCTCCATCTTGGGAAATCAGAACCGATTAAGTGGGTTCCACGGATAAATCGATAGATAGGTCGAACAGAAACTCCATGCCAAATTTGGTACTTTTGTCCGACCGGTAACGGTAAATTTGCTAAACCACCTGTTTGTATTAATATTTTGAATTTTTAAATATTTATTATGTAAGTGAATTCCCGAATTATGACGATTAAATGAAGCAAATATATTAAAATCAGAAGGATTTATTATTGTTATTGAATACGCTACTCATTCGAAGTGAGTAGCCTAAGGTATTTTATTAATTTGATTTAATAGATCTTAATACAGAACGTATTATATTTTAATACACTCTATATATTACAATAGAATACACATGATTTATCAGGTGTGCTTTGGGAAAACTTACCTATTACACCATACATTTAGTTAAAAATCAGTTCACAATTAATGTAGGTCTTCATATTTCTATTGTCATCTTTAAATTATTTATTTACATATGTTAAGTATAGCAGCGTATTCTGTAGTTTATCGTCAAATAAATACACGAACACACACATTTTCACAGGAGTTCTAATTATTATATATAAATAAAACACTGAGAGTTACAAAAATAGTAGTTATGTATTATATAAGACCAAACAAATTGTTAAAAATACAAACTAATTAAAGAAGGCTTCGTAAAAAACACTTTTCTGAATCATGGTTTTTTGTTATTAATACTGTTGAGTTTAGTTTTAAAATATAGAGATTAATACTTCCAATAATTTTTTTTCTATTAAGACTAAAAAATCAAAAAGAGGTCCTATCTATACCTATGCTCCAAAGTTGTAAAACATACAAAAGATGCAGAGGGAATAAAAATAAATTACGAAAAAGAGCAAATATTCACACGTAGAATACAAAAATAGTAATTATTCGCACAATTTGATGAACAAACTTTGATGGAGACTTTTTATTAAATAACATTTTCCTTTTTGAACGGGATCACATGTTCCTCCATTTTTCAAGATATTACTTTTTACAAGGTCAACTGTCAAGTATCCTTCTGTTGCATAAAATATCCCTTTTCAAAGCAAACTGAATCTCAATCAGTTGACAATTGTTCCTTTGTTTGTCAAATTGTCCTTTGTTTATCAAAGTGTCCCTTGTTTGTAAAATTGTCCCTCGTTTGTCAAAGTGTCCCTTGTTTGTCAAATTGTCCCTTGTTTTACACGAAACCCCTATGAACAGTCAGCTAGTCCCTTTGTTTAACAGAATATCCTGTTCTATACAACTGGCCCTCCCCTCCACTGTTACTCTCCTTCCCTCAGCAACCCGCCTACGAGATCGGCGTCTGTTCGGTTGTGACCCTCAACTGCCCCTCAGCACAGCCCAATTCCGGCAGCTGCTCTCATCAGCGGCCCAGGTCTTCCCCCCTCTCCAGCGGCTACCCCCCCTACTCACGACTGCTGCGATCATCGGGGCCAGCCTCTGTGGGACACCATCTGTCTGCTCAGGGTTCCGGTATTGGGAGTGGGGAGCAGGTGCCGAAATCTGGCACCGTTCTCTCCAAATACGGTAAAAGAAAAGCAATTAGTATTTTATAAAAATATATTATACGCCAGTAAAAAAGATTTCGATAATATTTAATAACTACATACAATGTAATATTAATTACATGTAATACAAGTGCAATTATTGTATTTATTTCAATGCTTACAATTTATTCAAATGTATTACAATTATTAAAATTAATCTAAATTGTGATAATTATGTTTTGTAGTATTGGGGTGACTGTAAACTACGTATAACAATTTCTTACAATGTAGACTATAACAATTACAAATATTCACAAATCAAGATTGTAATAATTACAAATATTATATAATCTAAATTGTAATAATTACAAATATTCACAAATTATGATTATAACAATTACAAATATTCACAAAGCAGGATTGTAACAATTTCCAATATTCACTATCAATATTGTAATTTAACAAGTAGGGTTGTATTATTAGTCGTAATTTAAATATATTATAAAATATGTATTTATTAATTATGCTTTAGTTTACATACTTAAAATTGTTTTTACTCTTTCTAGTTTTTTTTTTATTCAAGTCATGTTTAAAAATATACTAACATAATATAGCTATATTCCACCACGAACCGCGAATGTACAACTATGATGACGTTTAATTGTATGTGTCACAACATTATTGGTTCATTTATTATCACGTCATAAAAAGAACAGGTGTGTAAATTGAAGCTGTTAATGTACAGTTGAAGACGACTATACTAGATAATTATCAGACTCATTTCCGCTGGTTTGACAAATAGATGTAAGTCCAAATTGGACAATTGTTGTGTTTTGCAAAAATGAGTTTTCTGTATTATATAGGTAAGTATACAAATCACGAAAAAGTTTAAAATTTATGTTATTACCTTAATATTTTTGAAGTGGAAGTGATTTTAAATGTTAGACTTAAGTGCATTTTTATTTATTTAATTTAGTATATACAGCCGTTTTAATTTAGTTACATAATTATCCGAATTAAATTAAACTTGCGTCTGCATGCATGCTGTATTCTTGACAGAATACAGGCGTCCTAGAAAAGGTGCAACTAAATGAATTACAATGCATTTAGGTAAATGGACTACTCACTTCCTCTATAGGTACTTGCAGCATTTGGTTGGGTGTTGTTTCAGAGGAATTATTCTGTGGTACACTTAACTACGGTAAGGGCATTTGATAAATAAATAATAATAATACACTATAAGGTAACCAATTCTGCAGTTTCCTGTTTTATCACGTAGGATTTCCCTATAGTATTCTACAATAATATATAAAAACAAATATGAAATAATTGTTCTTGTTGTGATCCTAAATATTCATTAATTTCCACAAAGTGGAGAAGCCACGATGGCTTCTGTTCTTTTATGGGGCAGAAACGCACTAAAATATTTTCTAACGAGATTAGTATATTGTATGTGACTAGTCGTTATAAACATTTGAAATATAAATATCTGGGTAGTAACGCTGTTATGCACCTATCAGGGAACATAGTATGGCAGAAAAAGCCTGTTTTGTTATTTAATAGGTTATTTATTTTATTAGTTTGTATAAGAAAATAAATATGTTCTCAAAATATGTCAAAATGTGTAACATTGGGATTTCTATTCATTATTTTTATTAGATGTGTAAATTCATCTTATTACAGTGTTTTTTAAATGTCTCAATATTAGATGGACCTAATTTCAAAGTTTGGAAAACAATTCCTCTTTTCATTACATTTTTTACAATTTTGACAGGGGTGTGGCGCCAAAGTCAATATTTGTCTCCATCCACTATGCTATATCATATCAAAAACAGCGTTAAATTAGTTACAGACTCCATAAATGCGTATATATTCTTAATTGTTGACTATATTGATTTATTTCGAAATATTCAAATTTACTACCAAACAATATGATTTTTAAATGTATACACACTATGGGGACAAAAGTCAGGCGCACAACCAGAATTTTTTTGAAGGGCTGGTCTAAGTTTTCTGGGGGCGCCAATTTTAGTAGGCTATTCTAATTATTTTCTCAGCATTCTCGACAATATTCAATATTATATTTTTTGTAACACGAAATAAAGTAGGGAAATATATAATACTTTAAATAAGTAATTCCCTCAATCCAACAGGAATTATACGATTTCAAATTATTATGGTTTTATAACCAGATATTTTAATTTTTTAAGAAACAGATTTACATTTACAGTACGTAAATTACATACTATATAACCCATAGTAGACACTTTTGGGAAGATGTCTTGATAGGGGATCAATAATTACTTATATATAATGAAAGCGGACTTTATTTGTTGTGAAACACATACCGCCTCCTTCCTTATACATATGTATATTATACTGTACCAGGAACAAACCCCAAGTATATATGTGATTGTGCGTGCCCAAGTAGGAGATAGTAAACATTCAACATGCTATTATCTGATAGGCAAATGAGGCATGTCCTTCCAATTTATTTGACATGTACAGTACTAGATACCACAAATCATCTGGGAGTTAGGGCTGGGGTAGACCTTTGCTTGTATCGCTTGTTTCTCGTGTAGCAACACGTACAGTATCTACCATAGATAGTCTGTTTACACAAATATAGAAAATAATATGGATTCGCTCTTTATACTGTACAAGCGTATTTGTACAATATTATGACATTTAGGATCTTCCGTTATATTTAGTCTACGTACAGCCTACAGTTGTACAAAATATGTATTATTATTATTCAATTATATATACTTTACATAAATATTTCTCTTTTGTATTCATATTAGTCTCAATAGACTGTAATGCACGTATTACACGTATTACAGGGCCTGCGGGACAATATTCAAAGTAGGTTTGTGCCGCAAATATAATAAATGTTTATAAATAAATCAGCGTTTCCACTATTTCCAACATATGCGAAGAAACTGTTTATTTTTCAAAAATTAATATATTTAGGAATAAATATATATAACTATATAATATAATATTCTGTTGTCAAAAAGGCTGTAAACGTTAATTTTTTATCTTTCTTTGTTTTAGCATTTCATTTAATATTTATTGCAGTCATTGATATCCAAAAATGTTTTGGTAAATATTATTATTAACGCATATTCTAATAATCTACTGTAATAAACCATTAGTATACCAAATTGTATAACTTTTGATTTGGTAACTAAGACTCTAGAGATGATCTAACTCTAGAAACTATCCAACAATATTGACCCCCTCCTACTCCGCGGTACTTGAAATGCCACAAAGAAAACGGTCAAAAAAGAATTTTGTTGAGGTTGATAATATGTATTGTATGATTGTATGATGTGAGATTGTTTGATGTTGATTATCATTATCATTAATATTACAAATATGCTTCTCTATAAATAGCATGACAATGTTTTTTTTAAATACAACATTTGTGGAGATCATCTTTTTTTTAAAATAATTAATTCATTGTAAATTAATTATATAATACCAAAGAAAAAAGTTTCGCATTTTAACCATATTATGAAAATATTGATATTTTGTCAAATGTAACAATTAAACACTAAATTATAAATACTGTATATAAATATGTGTTTTAAATAGTTGCTGGCAGAATTATGAAAGAAAATTTGAATCACATTTTCTTCAATATTTCGTTTCATTAGTGTTTCTCAAAATATCTCAAAATGTATGTTTCATTTCTACTGTTAAATAATAATACCGCGTTGCCGTTCATAATTATATGTCATTAAAATTCTTAAAATACTATGAAGCTAATAATACTATAAGACTATAATTTTAACCTGAGTTATAAGGAATTCAAAATTATCAGTTACTTTGTTGCCATATAACTTACAACGTATTGTAATTGTTTTTTTAAATTTTTTTATAATTATTATTTTTTATTATTTTTTTGATAAATTCTCCTATTTGTTTCAAACTGAACATAGCATTTAAAATTATCTTAGTTTGAAGTTTAATATTTATCATTAATAGTTTCAATTGAAACTTTCAAATCATATTTTGAAATATAAATGCAAATGTAGGCGCTTCATAAATGTATCAAAAGTAAAAACAGGAAACACTACAAATGCAAAGCCTATTGGCGCCATAATCTGGTAAAAACCTGAGTGACATTTTTAGTAAATGAACAGTCCAAAAGACTCATATGCAGCCCTAGATGAACTATATTCCATCAAGCCAATTAGTTATCAATCATCTCCCTCGTAATTTTCATCACTTATATCAGTAATAATACAAACTGTACAGGCATACGATGTAGTTAACGTCCAACGGTCGGGTACTTGACGCCACGACCACCCCCCCCCCTCCCCCTCTCTATGAACTTAATAATTGACGTGTGAGAATTAACTGGATGTCACAACAAGAAGGCCCCCCCACAACGGCCACTTGTTCAAGCGCCCACTGCAGAAAACTGGGGGGATTTTCGTCAAATTTCGTTGTCATGGTAACGGGAAGAAGATATAGTGATGGAGATTCGCCTTGAATCGATACAAGAATAGGCGCGTATACATAGAGATAGACAAGAAAAGAAAGCTGGGAGACTTTAAATAAGGCGCATTGAACGCGCGTACAGTCGATCGAGACATTGATTATTCATTTATACTCCCCTGTTTCTACAACCATAGTCAGGCTCTCCTCGCGCTTCCCCGGTATAGTTAACTGGGAAAAGCAGCAGTGAACATCGCCTGTAAATAATAATAATATTAATTTTAGCCAGACAAATTGTGGTGTTGCACTTCGCCATTAGTTGTTCTTCAGCATTACACTACAGCCTCGTATAATTGTTATTGTATTGTCTAGATCTCGGCGAGGAATTTGACAACTTCAACAACGGTGCCAGAAAGCAGCCCAACCGACCCAAAACTGCACCCACGTGTCGCAGTGGTGGTGCAGCCCCGAGAAGTTCCTCCTTAGCTGTCCCGAGCGAGGGATCCCCCCTGGTGGTGTCCGAGTTTCATATCGACGGGAGAGGGTTCGACAGCCTCCGCAAGCAGCAACAACGTCGGTGTCGCAGTGCCTATCACCGCTCCGTAGAATTTACCATCTCTGCAGATCACGAAGACACAACTTCCCCCGCAGAAAATCAGCAGAGTGGAAACAATTCAGTCGCCTTGACAACCCACGATCGTGATCAGAAACAACTACGGTGTCATAGTGCCTACACTCGATCGGTGGAATTTGATACATCTACAAGTTACGAGGACACTACATCTCACTTGATAACAGGTGCCAACAAGGTTGCATCGACGGAAACCAACGACCTTAATTTAAAACAACAGCACAGGTGTCAAAGTGCTCATCATCGATCGGTAGAATTTGACCTACTTACAAATCAGAAGGAAGTAACTCATAAACCGGTAGCGGGTGACAATAATCCACTCTCTGAACCGACTTATTATCTTGATTATAAAAAGCGTCGCTGTCAGAGTGCTTATCAACGATCCGGCGAGACTGACCTAGTTTTGAATACTAGCCAATCAGCTGTTGCCAACATCGGTATCCGCAGTCAAGACCGACGTCGTTGTCGCAGTGCCTATCAACCACCGGCGAGGTTTGAGGTTGTGTCCCCCCCCTATAAGGACCCCGCCTTTTCGTTGACCACTGTGGTGACAAACGCCCTTTACAATAGGGTGCGACATCGCACGTCCACCCAACCTCAGCCTACGTCATCAACTGAGCGAATAGTTGCCTTAGACAGTGACGTCAGTTGTCTGTACAGTTTGAGATCAAGGTGAGAAGTTAGTAAGGATCTTTTGTATCTTTGAGTTGTTGTAATGTATACAAAATATGTATTGGTATCATTTTTAAATTTGTGGTTAAATATAAATAACGTTAGTTTATTATTTAACGTCTTTTAAAAGTATAAGTCCAAATTTATGTTTTATAAAATTATTTAATAATCAAAATAGTGTTTAAATAAAATGACATCACAGATTAAATACAGTTAAAATCCTACGACATTGCAATATTATAGCGTTTTGTAAAAAGATTTTTTAAACCCGAAACAAATATGTTATTATCGAAAATACTAAAATATGATGCGTTTGCGGGGTTGGGTGTATATATATATATATATTTATTTAATGTATTAGTAGTATTTCTATAAGGGACAATTGCAGTGATTTTAAATGTTTGTATTGAATATAATTGTATACTGCTTTCGCCGCTGAGGGTTGTATTATATAGGCTGTATTTTAAATCCACAGCTTTGACTTGCCATTTTATCACTCCAGGCCTGTTTTACAGATTATTCAGGTCATACAGTCCATACAGAGTATAATCTGTAAAACAGCTCTGGAGTGATAAAACGGCAAGTCAAAGACAACCTATAAAATCCATTAGGTATTCAATAAACTATTATTGTCTCATGTGTTCTGTTATGTGGTGCTAAGGTTTTCTTTTTGTCCGGCTAATATAGAGGTCGGTTGTGAATGTTATTTTCCTTTAAACTCAGTTTGATATCATTATAATTTGTAGTCATTTTGATAATGTTTTCGTTGTTTATTATTTCCAGTTTTGATTTGTTTTATGGTGGTGTTGCGGAATTGGAATGCAATGTTATCATTTACTAATTAATATCATGTGATTGGTATGTTGATGCCATTTTTTATTCTCGGTAGCAGTGGGTTTTATGATACATTTTGATATCTATTTATCATGAAGATTTCTAGCAAAATGCTTAGGTTAATAATAATAAAGTTAATAATTTATACTTCTAACTAATTACAACGTATCAATCCTCACAAGACTACATCGTATGTAGATCTATAATTTATAGATTACTGTCTAATTAGCTTCTTTTTTCACATTAATAAAAGTTGCATTTTGTCCCTGAGCAGCATGTCTGAAGGTCAAATTATATAAAATCATGTCTGCGTTGCATTTGAAAAACGTATATAACTTCTCATTTTATATGTAATTTCCATTCATTTTAGTTAAGCCGGGAGAATTTCAAAATAAAATCTGTAGTTGATATATATAGTAGCCTTTTGAATAATATTGATTTAAAAATTATTTCTAAAATGTTTTTAGTGTTACAAGAATTATACATGTTTCTTAATTATTTTTTAAAATAATTGTTTATGTCAAGAATAATAGCGAACTATCTATATATACTTTTGATTATAGTAAACAGAATGATGTCGAATATTTGGAATAGGTACATTCCCTATAACCTTGTTATGTAAGCATGTAATGTTTTATTTTGATAATATATTGATTAGAATTATATCAATTATCAATATATCAATTATAGTACTTTATTAGTTCTCATTAAATCTCATCGTAAAACAAAGTTATTTATATTGTTTTAGCAATATATTTGTTCAACTATTTCTAAATTTCCTAATAGCTTAATTTAATTGTTTTTAAGCATTCTCAATATATGTTTTTAGTTTATATTATGAATTAATTTAGTATCCATTATTTTTAAATGACAGACAACTTAGTCGACAGTATATATATATATACACACATTATTTAGAGACGTTATTACGGCTACGGTTATGAATGCAGACGGTTATTTTGTAATTTTTTTTATAAATATACCCATAATTGTGAAAATATAAAATCATTAAAATAAGTATTTCTATATAATCGTATATATCTATAGACTATAATGATGGCTATATTTAGCATAAACACCCAGTTATATTGTACATGAACGCATATATACATACTAATGCGTCTGTCAAAGTTAATTGATAACACGAATAGTATAGATAATTATTTTCATTTTTTCTGAATAACATGATGATATCTACATAACATTGATCAAATACTTCTCAACACTTATTGATCGTAGCGATTTGCGGGCTAAATAATTATAGTTGTAATAATTATTAAATTAATATTGTCACCAATATACTGCCTGCCTGGAACATCCAATATACTGCATGCCTGGAACATCCAATATACTGCATGCCTGGAACATCCAATATACTGCATGCCTGGAACATCCAATATACTGCCTGCCTGGAACATCCAATATACTGCATGCCTGGAACATCCAATATACTGCATGCCTGAAACATCCAATATACTGCCTGCCTGGAACATCCAATATACTGCATGCCTGGAACATCCAATATTATATAACATTCAGCCAGAGTCGCCATTATTTTTATCTTTGTTTATCTTTCGTCGTGTCCTATCAGTATTATAATGTACCCTCAGGCGGGTATAGGGGTATAGAAAAGCTGCCTGTTTTGGCGCGATATTGGCAGGATGATTGAAGACACTTTTTTAACGATTTTTTCGATTTCTTTCTTTGCATATTAAAACTGTAATGTGTAACTAACTGAACATATACAAATGTTGTACTTTTACCGAACATCTAGAAATCGTTATCATTTTAGATATAAATATTTATATATATAGGCAATGTCATCAAATATTTAATAGAAAAAGTATTAAATTCAGCACATTTATTTACATATATGTATAAAAAAATTGATGTTTTATGAAAGTCATTTTTTTACTGAAACATATTTACTAACGTTAAGTTGGGTACACCGTATTTTCATTAGTTTACCCCCCATGCCATGCCACTTAATTGTCTATTTAGGTTTACATGAAGTGTGAGGGATACATAACATTGCAATGCAATGCGGTTTTCTATAATGCGTAACAAAGTAACGTTTAGCCTAAAAGCTATAACTATAACTAATGAATTGCGTTTGACTTTAGCACATTCGTTTATGCTAATTATGATTGACGTACGTGATTTTTTCAATTGTTCAGATTTTACGAACTGTGTTCTCCGTACAACCAGAGGCTGGTGGACAATATGAGCGCCACTAAAACGACCCCGACACCCCCATCAAAGGCATTCCCAGCCACCACAACCACAACTTCCTTAAAAAAGAAGCCCAATGACAAGCCAAAGTGGGGAACAACACCACCCTCTATTGCCAAACAGAAGACAACAACAACAACAGATACTCCGCCTTTGGTGAAAAACTACCACAAACCTGCTCCCCAACCTCTTCCCCCTAAGTCCACCACCTCCACATCGCTACACCCGAAGGAATCCCAGGACCACCCCACAGCCAGTAAATCCCGCCGGGCGACCACACCACTGTCCAGCAATTCGGCGGCCGACTCTAGAGTCCTCAACCGGTCCAAGCCAATCACCGCCACTTCCTCCTGGGCCGCGTCCACAGCCTCTTCGCGGCAGAAGACAGTGCCTCCCCAGCTTCCCCTCTCCTACGGCACGTATCACGGCAGAAGGGCCATGATCCCCAGACCGCCGTCCACCTTCCGTATTGGTTCCGCGCCCTCGTCCGTGCTGGGCGATGATGACCAGTACAACTATGACGGCGGCTTCTTCATGATGTACCGGGGCAAGAAGCCGCCGGACTTTGTGATCCACCCGGAGTGGGTGAGTGAGAATATTCGCGTGACCAGGGTCGATTTGAAGCAGCGGGATCACATCGATTCGGCCATGATGCCGAGTAATGGGGTGATGTCCAGTTCGAGGACGAGTAACGATATCGCATCAGCCACCTGCAGTGCTGGGGAGGAGTTTGGGGACATGGTGTCAGAGTTGACCTCGCCGCATACTGTGAAGGTGGGTGGCTGTGACATAGTAACGACCAATCCGGTTTGGCCACGTCGGAGTCGCAGTGCTCCGCCCAATAAGCATCGTAATCCAATCACATGGCAGTGATTGTTTGAAAAAATCAATAATTGAAGTATTCTTTACTTATTTCCAATGAAAATGCGGACGTCGGGACATTATTCTTTTTGTTTTTTATAAACTATAGTTTTACGTATTCTGTTTTTCTTTTTTGAAATGTTTTAGGGTATATTATAAAGAAAAAAATTATATTATTAAACAATTAGATGTAATTATTTATTTTAAATTAAGCGAATTCTCTATTGAAACTGTATTTATAATTTTTTATAAATGTTTCGGATTGAAACTGCTTTAATATTTATGAATTAATAATCTGTAAGTTTGTTGTGTTGTTAAGATTACATAGGCCTAATTCAATTAATTCATAATGCAGTCTAATCTTGTTTTCAGCTAAACATATGGTTTTTATGAAATTCATTGGAAAACATACCTAGTCCATGACTATACCCACATATTTATAGAAAACCTAATAGTAAAATGTAAAGCTAAATTTGCATAGATGTGTATATATTGTCAAAAAGATGCTGTTTATTGAATGACGGTGTATTTGTGTGATGAACACCGACATTTGGGTTGGTTAACATGAGTTATATTCTACTAAACCCGGATACACAATGCTAACTAAGGCTTTCTGAGCGAATACAGTGTACTCGTATAATGTAGAGGTTATTCACTTTTTAAAGAAATTATATTCTTATTTTAAGTACTCCTTGCACTCGAGTAATAAAATATTCTGCCTTATATTTAACGTTAATTAATGTTTTATAATGCCATTACTTTCCAAGAAAAAAAAGCTAACCATTTATTGACCAAGCAAAATTGCACTAAATATTAGACTATATCTACTTAGTGAAATGCTACCCCTGTAATATCCTGAAGGTATTTCATGCCAAAGTTTGAGTCATTTGTTGTAACTTCATCATATTTAATATGTAAAACAAATATTCGCAATAATGTTATGATTATAATTTAAAAAGTATTCCGTATTGATTTTGTGTTAAATATGAATCACAATTTAGCTCTCATTCTTTAAGTTAAGAGTTGAAATTATGTTTTTATTTTATCTCAATTGAAGTAAAGCTTACACGAATGAAAATAGTAGATGATTTTAAGATAGTTGATTTTTAAAAAGTTTAAAAAATGATCTACCAATTGTTGACCCCTCAATTGAATATGATTTCATTTATAAATATAATGTACATAAGTATTACAAACACATATATAAATTATTAAGTAAATAAATGTATAGTGTACCTGCATTTGTTTCCTGGATTTTAAAATGTATCCATATAAATATACATATTATATTGCATTTGTATAGTCTTCTTGATATTTGATATTTACGATATTTAATAAAAGTGAATTATTCTGCATACTACTTCAAATAGTAATGCATTTAATGCTTTATACAATTTAGAAATGAGGGAATTATATAAACAAAAAGTTGCAAGAATTTTTAATGTTTTAAATAGATTGTCCTATTGTTGTTATAGAGGTCATGAACTAAAACACAATACTTCAAACATATGTATAATCAAAGTTTAGTTAAATCCCTCAGTGTAAATATGTTTTGTATATATGTATACCTACTTGTAGGCTATATATATATATATTTGAATGTTTGTAGAATACTTGTTTACGAATGTTGTTTCTATCTACTCATTGTCAATAAATTACTATTCGAAAACTGTACTATAAAACATATAAATATTCCTGCCTTATCTTAGTTGTATGGATATTTGTAAATTAGTATTTTTCTAAATTCTTTATAGAGTAAGGCTTAATAATTCTTTAATTATTTTTGGTTTTGTCTAAATTAAATTTAGTTCCCTGTATCATTTTATCATGTAAGTTAAATTTATAGTTATTCTTAAAATCAAGTTTCTCTGGTGCGCAGCGATTCTGAAACGCTTCCATTCATCCATAAATTTAGATTTCTTTAGTTACTACGTTAATAGAAAAGATATCACTATAAGGGTTTTTTTTAATGGATCAGGGGGCCGCGCGATTCTTAACAACTTTCTTGTTGTTTCGAGGTCTTCATTCTTCGATGTGGCTATAGGGAATTGTTGATGGATCTTGTGGCTGCGATTCTCGACAACTTTCTTATGGGTAAGGCGTAAACTTCCAGTATTTTCCGGTGAGTCAAGGCGTTATATAACTGGGGAGGGTGGGTAGGTGATGCTCATTATCGTGTTATATAATATATGGATATGGATCACCACCTCCCTTAGACACAAAAGAAACACTTATTTGGGCAGCCGCTTTTGATAATAATTTCCGTTGGCACAGTGTCTAACATCCTATATTATATAGCACCGTCATCCAATCTATTATGTCTAAAATCTCTAGGAAGGAGTCTATGGATGTGAGCGAGTAGAGAAGAAAGATATCGGGGAGAAATCAAACAATTAAAACAAAATATGAATGGTCAAACGAATTAACTGTAACGATCATAGAAAGTTACAACGAAATATCTTGAAATCATTCATTTTCCATTTCGATTGATAAAATCATGTAGAATAATTGTTAGTCCTGTTATATTATTAATTTCATAAACACTAAATAAGCATGCGGGTAAAAAGGACGAATAATTCAAATAAAATTCAAAAAATCAAAAGTGTATTTTTTTGTTTAAATAAAGATATACGATCATAAATATTCTTAATGCACTTATTTATTGTGTAAAATGGTTAGGCAAGCCTTGGCGGCTATATTATATCCCTTTAGTTTAACAATTATTAAATTATTAAAAAATACATTTATTTATTAGTTAATATTACACTACTTACAGCATTCGAGAATTATTAAAGCATGCATGATTACGATAACAAATTGCTTGCAGCGATTGTTGTATTACTGTACAATAAACCACTGATTTGTAAACAAAATCACACGCATCATTTATTGTTGAATAAATAAATAAATATATAATTACTCAACAACAAGGTATGGAGAAAATAAAAATGTATGTTCAATAAAACAATAAATTTCTTCCAGTTATATCAAATTATTTTAAACAAGTAATTGTTATAATCGTTTTAGCGTTATACAATAATCATATAGTAAATCTCATGTAAATCTAACCTAAGACCAACGTACATTTACAATTCTCAGTCACAATGTTTTTGAATGTTCAGTAATATTACATCTTTTTTTAAGAACACAAATCTTTCGATGAAAACAAAAACTTCTATAAAAATATGCCTTTTGTTATGTTTATTGTAGTGTCCATATATCTTGTACTTGTAATCGATTAGTAGCTCATTTTAGAACCGAATAAAGTTGACTTCGTTGAACAGCTAGGTCAATAAGTAAGTTAAGCATGAGTCGTAGTCCTTCATTACTGCAATCAATTTGCATGTATTTGGCCCCTTAAGCATAACTTCATTCATGCCAAATATTAAAAAGTTGTTATATATCGTGTTGTGGAGCATAGGGGATGTATTCGTACATTTTCAAACATCAAATTGTATTTAAAAAATAATTATATAATTGATTTCTAAAATATCGATTTTTGTTGGTTTTAAATTAAATTAAATTTTCTTTTTTTTAGCATTACAATTGATTTATTTAATTTACATGTGTATAAAAATTACAATTCATTTTGTTATAAGACTAAAATTAAAATATATCATGATGTGTTAAAAATTTATTAATCATTTTGGTATAGACTAAAACTAATATATATATTTGATTATTTTGTTACATTAAAATTGATTTTAACTTTTTCATTCAATTTATTGTTTGTTAAAATTAAAATTAAAAATATATAATTGAAATACAATTTGTTTCCATTTTTCTAACATTTAATCCTTTTTTGAAATTATTATTTTATTTTCCAAATGAACACTACAGTTTGATTCCATGAATTGTTTAGAAGTAATTTCGTTTCATTTTGTTGTTGCCCACATTCGACATTGTTTTTTCATTCGAGTAATATAATCAGGATTAATAATATCAAAATATCAAAAACGTAGTTTCTTTTGTAAACAGCATTTTACTAATATACAGAAATAAATACATTTCTTGAGTTGAAAGTCAGTAAAAATGAATCTATATATAGAAATATACAAATACAGAGTTGCGGTATCACTCCGGTCACAAAAGAAAGAATGGTAAAATTGAGTGCGTAAAAGTTATGGACATGGATAGAAAATGGCGGTTATTGGATTGAGACACAAAATTATACTCATCAATAGAAAGCACATGAGTTATTAATCTAGTGAAGAAAGGCTTTCGGAGAAATGAAATTTAAAATGAAGTTTTTAGCATCCATCTATGTATATACAATTGGTTACATAGGTAAATGGATAGCACTATTTCTTCAGAAATGGAAAGCTCAGTAGAAAAAATGATGTCCAGAATCTTAATACTATGATATTAATTTAAAAATAGTGTAAACATCTACAGATTCAATAATATCATTTTAAATATTTTATAAATAACGAATTCCGACGAGTCTTCTATCTTAACATATTTTCTATGCATTTTTTGTTTTAGTATTAGTCTGTTTCATTCGTGGTTAATTTAGTAATTTGTGTATCCATCACCATGTTGGATGTTCTTTTTATTCTTATACGGTATTTCGTTTAAAATTTTAATTATTTTCACTTTAGATTTACTTTATATACATAGAATATATATCCAAGGATGACCTACAGTCATTGCAAATGAATCATAAACTAATACAAGAACAACTGAGATGCCGCAATACAATTCTTTTGCATTTTATTTCTCCAGACAAAAAAAATCACTCTCACTCTCACTCTCTATACTGATCAATTTTTCGACTTCTTAAAGAACCGGAAGGCGACCGAATTCTTTTTGACGGGGGAGGGGGCAACGCTACCGCCGCTCCCGGGAGACAGGCATGGGGAGCCGGAATTGGCGGAGGATAAGGAGACCGCAGACAAAGGCGTTGGCGGCGAGCGAATGCTCAGGTCCTGCTCGGAGCTAGCCCCACCGGCCAACCCACCGCTGTTGCCACCGCCGCCGCCGTAAGCGAAGAGGGAGACGGCGGAGGCGGAGGAGGAGGGGTTTGAGGCGCCCAATGAGGAGGAGGCGGCCGCCGTGGTGGTGGTAGCGGACTTCTGGTGGGGGTGGAGGTGGTGGCTGCCGCCTTTGGTCCGACCTTGTTGGGAGCCCTGGGAGACGAGGAGGGCGGAGACAGAGGCGGCTGGGTTGGTCAGCTTCTTGGCCATGCTGGAGGTGTTGGTGTTGGCGGCGGTGGAGGTGGAGTGGGGGGTTGTTGTTGTGGAGGCGTTGCCGCCGTTGCTGATGGCTGGCCCTCTGCCGTGTGTGAATAAGAAGAAGAAGGGATTTAATGAACACAAAAGAACACTGGTAGCAGATTGAAGGTGCATTCTTAAACAAATAGTGCGCAATATTAACTTATTATAAAATATGTAGTTCATCATACTGCAATAGTTACCTACTGTCATTGTTTTGTAAAAGTCATTAAATAATTAATAAAAAGTGTTGTTAATCGAAATTAATTTAAAAATTAATCACTAAGTCGTATTTGAAAAGTTGTATTTCCAATCGTGGTTAACTTTGACTATATTTAAACACTTAAACCAATTTAAACTATAACATATTACATTTATGCACTTCTAACTTAGACGGGACGTCTCATCTCGCCTTAGCTCACTTCGAATTGTCTCATATCGCCTTATCTCATCTCGCCTTATCTCACTTCGCCTTGTCTCATATCGCCTTATCTCATCTCGCCTTATCTCACTTCGCCTTGTCTCATATCGCCTTATCTCACTTCACATTGTCTCATATCGCCTTATCTCATCTAGCCTTACCTCATCTAGCCTTATATCACTTCGCCTTGTCTCATATCGCCTTAACTCATCTAGCCTTGTCTCATATCGCCTTATCTCATCTAGCCTTGTCTCATATCGCCTTATCTCATCTCGCCTTATCTCACTTCGCATTGTCTCATATCGCCTTATCTCATCTAGCCTTATCCCACTTCGCCTTGTCTCATATCGCCTTATCTCATCTAGCCTTATCTCACTTCGCCTTATCTCACTTCGCCTTGTCTCATATCGCCTTATCTCATCTAGCCTTATCTCACTTTGCCTTGTCTCATATCGCCTTATCTCACCTAGCCTTGTCTCATATCGCCTTATCTCATCTAGCCTTGTCTCACTTCGTCTTGTCTCATATCGCCTTGTCTCATCTAGCCTTATCTCACTTCGCCTTATCTCATCTAGTCTTATCTAATCTCGCCTTGTCTCATATCGCCTTATCTCACTTCGCCTTGTCTCATATCGCCTTATCTCACTTCGCCTTGTCTCATCATAAACTTATAATATTTAATGTCCGATGAGGCGAAGTAAACTAAGCGAAGTGGGGTGGAGTGAAGTGAAGTGAAGTGAAGTGAAGTGAAGTGAAGTGAAGTGGAGTGAAGTGAAGTGAAGTGAAGTGAAGTGAAGTGAAGTGAAGTGAAGTGAAGTGAAGTGAAGTGAAGTGAAGTGAAG
>JAUZND010024240.1:0-24532 GCA_034780555.1 Coelogynopora nodosa | reverse complement strand
GACCTTACGAAGTGTTTTACGCTGATTCACGTAAAGTGCTTTGTTTGTTTGTATCATTTATACTTTTCGCAATATTGCTAAATCATCATTTTTTAAATTTAGACTACAGTATTATAACCATATAACTGTAACTAGGCAACAAAAAAGGTAGACTTTTATTTAATTCAAATTGTAAAATAAATACCTTTCAAATGAAACGACTATTAATGCCGTGTATAAATTAATATACATTTTATTAACAATAATATGCTAGTCATTTTGTAAAAAATACAATTTTTTCAATTTTTTCAATTTTTTGATCTAAACGATATGAATTTTCTAAAAATAAAAAACTAAATAACAACGAAGAAGATACCTGTGCTATATTACAGTTTTTGCTCTTTAATATGATATATATATGAAGACGAAATATTAACTAGTTACAGAGTAAGAATGATTATAAGCCCGAGTGACATGTTTTTAAAAAACATTATTTATGAAAAAAATTTTTAAATAGAAGTGTAATTAAATATAATTATTAAATGTACACAATTTTTCGTAACTGTCACCGTTTTAAGTATGTCTGTCATTCTCCTCAATACAATGCTCTTTCAGACATTTCGTTTGTGACAGTTACATCAATGAGTTTTAAAATGAACATAATTTTATTGCAAAACATTAAAATTTTTTGAATAAATTCTTCTAAACCTAATTTCAAATTTCAAAAATGAAATTCGTTTAATCATTAATTGAAAAATGGGACATATGGTCAAAAATACTTTTTAAATTTCGAATTTTTTTTCAAAAGTGGATACCCTAATATATATTATTATTCCAACTGGAATTTGTAAATGTGTAGATTACATTAATAAATATAATCTGGTTAATAATTTTCGTCAGGTGAATTTTATCGTGTTCTTAATTCGCATAAAAGTATACAAGGCCATTATTATTGGGTATAGTAATATTATTGTCTCAACTTGATGCATTTTATGTATAAATATTATAAAAGTCCCTTTTGAATCTTAAAAACATGAAAGTGTATCATAGTCAAAGATTTTTCTTTTTTATACTTTTAGTGATTCATTGTAATTTGATAAAAGTTGTTGATTTGGAAAATGTAGCTGTACAAGCTACTTTTTTGAATCAGCTCACTGAGCCAGATTCTCCAAATCGTCACATTACTATAACAGTACCGGAAAATAAGAGGGGTGAGATTGCAGATTTACGGGGATTTAAAAAGGATACTGATGGTTATTGTGTTTTTGACAAGGAATTAAAGCCAGATATTTTTCATTGGGTGAGTTATGAACCTTGTGTCTTATTTCTTAACGAATCGAGTACTCTTAATTATGAAAATCTGAAAGATAAAATTTTTGAATTTCCCGTCATAATTCATTATAAAAGAGGTATGATTTTTTAATGAAATAATATATTATAAATAATTATGTATTATTTTAGAATCACACCCCGATTTGAAATTATGGGTTGTATTGGTTGTAAAAGATTTGAATGACGAAATGCCTCATTTATCTCTCATTCCAGATCACAAATTTCGCGCTGTAATTCCTTTCGGTGTTGGTATTGGTACTGTCATTTTTAAACTAAACGGTACAGACGCCGACAAGGATTCCAATCTTCGATACAATTTAAAATATGGTAGTGACTTATTTCATCTAAATGCAGCGACAGGTGAAATATCGACTAGAGTATCTCATTACACGAAAAACGAATATGTACTGGGCGTATCTGTTCAAGACATGTCTGCTCAGCATGTCCAACAATCACCAGTGCATAAATTGTACGTTTTTTTCGCCCCTCTCGAAAAGAGATTGATTAAAATTGAACAGAACCTGCATATTTTTGAGAATGAAAAAATCGGTAATATACTAGTCACGTTAGAAAGAAGAGGCGAAATGGACTATGATCCAAATTATCAAATTGTTGAATCAGAATATAGTCACTACATTTCAGTACATCCCAAGAATGGGAATGTAATGTTGTTGAAACAGGTGGATTACGAAGGAGATGCTCCAAAAACTATGAAGATTAATGTTTCTCTTACTGAAACTAACGTAGATACCGGCAAGACGATACTTTCTTCTGTCTTGTTAAATATATTTGTCATGGACGTGAATGATAATGCCCCAATATTCGATATACTCGACAGAGTCGTTTACAACATAACCAAGAGTTCGGCTATAGGAACTCTGGTAGCTGTAGTACGCGCGCGAGATCGCGATTCTGGAAATAATGGAAAGTTTTTTTACGTACTTGAAGATGAACATTTTAAAATTAAAAGAATCGGTGACTTGGGACATGTCACAGTAGCCCGCGATCTTTACGACAACATTTTTAACGTGCCTTATGAATTTACGATAAAAGCATATGATAAAGGATATCCTCGTTTATCTTCTTCAACAAAGGTATCAATTTTAAAAGAATCAATTTTTACGTACAAGAAGGAAATAATATACATTTCCGACCAACAAGAGTTGGAAAATGTCATTCAAGTGTTGGTTATAAACCCTTCAGTACACTTGGACTTTTACCTGTCTTTTTATGGCACTGAATATCCATACAGTCTCTATCAACTGGAATCTCCCAGTGGCATAATTACTCTTAAAAAACCATTGCGAAAAAACGTCATGGAGTACGATTTGACTGTTTATGCACTCGACAACATACACAGCAATAAATTGGACGAAACGAGATTAATCATCAAAGTTTTAAAGACCCCAATAGGTATTTCTACGACTGTTAAACCTACTACGAAAAAACCTCCAGTATCTAATAACTGTTCTATAGATTATTCTTCTTCGAAAAAGAAAAAAGTTGAAAAAATTGTCAAAAATTTAAACAGCATTTTTCGATTCTTGGTGGTCTAAATAATTGTTTTAAAAATAAATTTATTTAATTTAAAAATAAATCATGTTTTTTTTTCCTTATAATTAAGCATAGACTATTAAGTTACTTTATCAGTTGTTGGATTTTAACCAGCTGAAGAATAGAGAAAATTGCTCGGAACTAAATAATTATTTAAATTTTTTTAAATTTTAAAATATACCACATTTTATATCAGATCTTTTACAACTGTCGGTCGCTTCACATGTTAAAAGATTTAAAGAGCAATAATCTATTTTGAAATAAATTTTATATTATCGTTTTAAAATTAATTTAAAAATTTAAAAATTTAAAAAACCATCAACTGCTAGACATTTTCCTGGTATATATTCGCAGGTTAAGAATGAAAAGTTGCAAAAACCTTCCCCAAATTTATCACAACTGGGAGTAATGGCCACCAAACTTGCAAAAATAACAAATAATTTAAAAATCATTCTGTAATGTATTAATACATAATTATGAAATCACCTTCAATAAACTCAGGATTAGTGTTGTAAACACCTGAACAAACAAAGATGGTTTTAAATTAAATTTTAATATAAACTATCAAGTATTGTTTGAAAATATATATTTATAATATAAATTTTATATATATAATAAGATAAAATGGACAATTTGAATATTAAAATAACCATTAAAATTAGTAATAAAAAAGTTTAATATTTATATTGTGAAACATGTTTGACATTTGTAACCTTTTGTGAAAAACTGTTTTTTCAAAAACAAGATTAAAATGTCAAAGTAGCAAATTTAAACAGGATAAAAATAAACATTAATCTTTATAATATTATTAATGTATATTATAGTCTATAATATAGACATTTTTAATTGGAAATTAAAACACAACTACACGTGTAAATTCACAGGTTATTACAAGTTTTACAAGTTTTAAAAGTTGTTAATATTTAATTACACAATTTATTTAGCTAAAATTGTATAAAATCTCACTTAAAGTATAAATTATTACAATCGTCAATTACCTTCCAAATCCAAAAAATTTGTAAGAAAATTGTAAAAAATCTTCTTGTAAGCATAAACTTTCTGTGAAAATTAAAATAGCAACCAATATTCCACCAATCAACAGCTAGAGATGTAAATATCTATCGAGATTTAAAAATAAACATGAAAAATATTCTTTCCTGGGTGTATCGAAGGGCGCAATATTTTTTATTGACTTGTAAATTTACGACATTGAGAGAATTATATAATTTTATCACTTTAAAATGATTAATTAATTGGAGACTCAATTGTACAAACAAACAAAACTTTTTAAAGAATTTTTACCAAATTTATACGTTAAGGGTGGGTCTATTTATAACCCTCTATCTAGAGTAATTTTCATTTATTATATTTACAATTTTTTAAATTTTGTCACAAACTTTTTGTCTATTTTTAGTAAATATTATGCCCTATAGATGTATAAAAAATTTATAAAAGGTTAGATCTCGAGTATTAATCTTTTGCGACAATTTTGCACGTGCAATAAAAAGGGGGTTTATAAATAAATCTCACAACTTGAGTCACAAGAATTGCAAGTTACACACGACTCCTTAAAGACTCTAAAGTTAGTGAGAAATGCACTTAAATGCATTTTAAATGGTGTAAAATTTGAACTACAAACCATTTTTTCATTGTTATTTTTATACGAGAAAGATATGACTCGATTGTTTCTTTAAATTCGGGCCCATTTCAATGCACAGTAAATCAAATATTTTTTGCACGCTTTAAATAAAAGTACGATAAAACGTCACAAATTTATAAATAAAAGTGGCAAATATTTTGAATATTCATTGAAATTATAGTTTGTGGAAATGTTGAAGAAAAGGACGAATGAAAAGGTTTTTAATTTAATTAAAATATTGTATTATTTTAAAAAATAGCTATCAAAGCCAGTAATGGAAAAAAAAAGGAGAGCTCGAATTAACAATTCTTTAACAGAGTTGAAAAAATTACTTACCGATTCTGTATATGGAGAGGTAAATGTTCCTAAAAAATTATTTGTATAATTAATTAATTGAAAACCAATTTGTTAGATAACAAAATCAAAAATGGAAAAAGCCGACATTCTAGAACTAACAGTACATCACTTGAAATATCTACAATCGTTAAACAAGTACAAAAGCTTTGAAATACCAAATCAAAATTCGTCAACAGGTATACATTTTTAATTTTTGCATATAAAAGTTTTTGTAACAAATACAGTAATTACTTCGTAAGTCAACAAAAGAAAAAAAATATTTTAAACATATTTAAAATAACCAACAATTTTTCAAGAAAATTTAATATTTATAAATATTAAATGCAGAAATGTTTTTCCTCAAAAAGCCTCGTGGCCCACTGAATTGTTTAATATTTAAACTTTAAATGATTCGGTCATTACACTCTCAAGGTCTGCCTATAATTTATTGACCTATAGCTTGAGGTTCAATGTTAAAATGACAGATCACCACCCCAAGATAGGCTAGGAGTCATGTTGTTTTGCACAATTAAAAATTAAAAAATTAAATTAAATTAACTGTTAATACAATTTCAAAAATTTCTATACAATAAAATTTTAAAAACTACTGCGGCAATATCTTTCAATATTCCAACATGACATGGAATTATTAATAAATAACGATCAACAAAGAGCAAATCAAATTTCAATTTATACCTATCAATTTTAAATAAATGTTTAGCACACCACTTAAAAAATGCTTGTGCATACGACTACAAAAAGGGGTTTAAAGATTGCGTCACACAAATAGTAAATTTCTTAAAAATGGACGAAAATATTGATAAGAAGGTCAAAACTTCCATTAAAAACCGCCTTGATCATATTGAATCGAAAATACCCTCAAATATATGCCAAGATGATATTTTGTTATCAAAATCCACGTCTAATTTTACAAAAACATCAAGTGATTCCTTGTCCCTTTCTGATTTTAACGACAGCAGAGATGTAGAAAGAGGCAGCGACAATTGCTTATGTTATGAAATTTACAAATCGGAAAACGTTTATAATAATGGGGAAAAATCCGCTTGCAAAATTTGGCGACCGTGGTCATAATTATTTTTATTTTTATTTTAAATTTTAATTATTAAAATTTTATTAAAGTTTATTTTGATATTGTGTGATAAATTTCCAGAATTTCAGATTTAGGTTAAACTTATTTCAAAATAGGCTGTAATTTTTTCAAAAAACCCGTTAATTTCTAATTAAAATTAAAAAAAATAATATATAGCTAAAAAAATAAATTTACGGCATGTTCCGTCGTACGTACATGTTTCATGGGTTAACAAACAAGTTGAGCTATCATTTCTATCACTGCAATATTCTAATATTTTTTTTAAAAATAATTATTTATTAATAGCAAATTTACTATTCAAATTGATGCAATTATCATTTTCATATCTGCAAAAATTTGTCGCTTCTTTGCAACTTGATTCCTTTGTTAAAGATGCACAATCGGCGTATATTAAGCTGGCCATGATGAACAATGCGAAACAGTAAAAAATTTTAAACATTGCGTATTTTAGTTATAATTATAAAGCAGTTTTATAAAATGAAATAAAGTTTTAATAATCGACATTAATATTTCAATAATAATCTGAAATGTCAGTAAGATGAGTAGGTCATCTTGTCTGGTACTAAAAAAATGTTTAAAAATTTGTCTTTAAATTAAATTACAGCAATCCACTCCTATTCTTTTACAATCATCATTAGTTTCGCATGTAAATATCATCAATTTACAGTAGGCTACGTTTTAAAATTTTTAGTTTTTAAAAGTAAAATTTAATATTAATATATATTAATTAATATATTCTATTAATAAATATAAAATGTAATCATACTCGCTACTGGCTTACAGCTGAACAAATGCCAGCTACAAAACGCGCTGAAAATATCACATCCTGGTTTCTGCAATCCATCACAAAAAGGTCTAACAGAAATCGCAAGCAGCAAAATAAAAACTATCCGGAATAACATTATTATTATAATTTACGTTAGTTTATTATTATTTTATAAACTGTAGTAGAATGTTGAAAATATTTTGATTATTTAATAGTATTTATACACCTTTATTTATTTTTTCGACATAAAATTTTACACGTGTAGAATATAAACCCTAAAAATGTCCAAACAAGACATCTAATAATTGTCAAATTTCTTAATCTTGACATTAAAAAGAGGTTTATTCCAATACTAATTATTGGGAGATGGGGCATTATATAATATAGATAACCTTCATTGTCTTTTAAGCTCTTTGATTTTACTAGTTTAATTATTAAAGTGTTGATTGTCAAGCTTGTGAGTGTTGTCATAATCATTGCTATTGTTAGGTAGAGAGGTAGACCTTTGTGGTAGTTGATTGTTGTGATGAGGGATATGAAGGAAGCGTAAATATTTATTATGAGATATTGTATTTTGCAAAATTTTAACAAGTTTGAAATTTTGTTGGTAATTTGGTTCAATATAGGGAATTTGACAAGCTTCTAAGATATTAATTTTAAATTTTATTAAATTATTTTTCAAAAATAACAAAAAAAAAATACTATAGACGATGAAGAATAAATTATACTTATAAATTATTATTGTTATTTCAAAAATTATTCAAATTTTACTATCGAGTAAAAAAAGTATAAAAATTACGGGTAGAAGTTATGGTTACAAGAATTTTTACCCCATTTTTAATAAAATTCTCATTTTGCACTAATCTAATAAATCAAAATACATTACTAATGATTTTAAAAAATAAATCTTATTTATGAGAATATTCTCATTCTGAAAAAATAATAATTTATCTAATTAATTAACAAAAAACAGTAACTTTTTATTTATTGCTTCAATCAAACCCAAATTTTGACCACACGTTACTTTCATTAAAATAAAATTCGTTACAACAAATTGAAAAGTAATCATTTTTATTTTTGGAATTAATCGTACATTTTGTTACAAGTAAACTTGTATTTATAAATTGACATATTCAACATTGATCTATAGTAACAATATTGCACATTTTATCAGCAAATTTATACAATTAATTTTTAACTATTTTTAACTATTAATTTCATAAATAAAAATCACATTCTTTTAATTTTTTGTAACGAATTTTATTCTAATGAAAGGAACTTGTTTGGACTTGATTGAAGTGATAAATAAAAAGTTACCGTTTTTTCGTTAATTAGATAAATTATCTTTTTCTAAAAGATTAGTTTAGAGTTTTAATATTTTATTTTTTTATACATTAGTGAGAAAACACTTTTGAAATATATAGATTTGTATAAAAATATTAATGGGTTTGTCAATATAAAAATGTAACATAAAATAATAGTAAAAAAGGTGAGAATTTAATGCACTGTAGTGTACCATCTCAATCATTTTCAATTTTAGCAGTAGGAAAATTAATTGAACAACAATTAATTTAAAAAAATGTTTTAAAATTAAAATAGTCACCTCTTTTCCTACCAAACACTCTTTACTTTCATTTATAGTTTTATAATTACCACAACATTCCTTCAATTCAATTCCATCATTAACCTTACTCTTCAACAAAACGCTCCTTTCACTGTCAACAACAGTACCATCAATTACACTACAATCTGCATCAAGTGTGCCGCTGTTTATTACATCTCCAAAATTCCCCTCCTCTGTATAATGAAAAATCAAATGTGAGGTAGAAACGCTTGTAAAATTAATCAAAGTCCCAATAGACAACAATTCTATCAAAATCTGCAAATCCACCACCAACGAAAACAGACATGATAAAAGTGTAAAAACCACAACTGCATTATTAGGAGTATTGGTCGTTTCATTTAGTTTATGCACAGACTGTATCAATAGATCATCATTGGACATTGCATAAGCCACACGTGAAACGTTGAAAATTTGTCCCACCAACGAAGAAAACAACCCCATCAACATAATTATCCCAAATACATACCGAAGCCACAAAATTGAAGCACTTACAGCCATAACGAAAGGGGCTTCTTTATCAATCATGTAAAAAGGCTCAAGACACAAGAGACATGTTACAGCTACAATGTACACTAGAATAACGGAAGGTATAGTCAATAACAAAGTTTTCGACACGTTTCGTTTAGGTGACAAGACTTCTTCGCTGGCGATTATAATTGTTTCAAACCCTGCAAATGAGTAAAAACAGGTAGCGGCAGCTCCCACTACCCCCCAAAATCCAAACGGGAAAAAGCCTCCCACAGTAGTGTTGTTTAGATTTTTAAAAGATCCGTAATTAAAAGCCAGGCCGATCAACGCCAAAAGAGCCGTTAAATTCAACGTTACAATGACATTGTTGAAAAGGGTAGATATTCGTTTATCAATATAAAGAGGGATTGACGCAACTATGATTATTATGACGGATAACACATCAAGGTAGTTACTTAACCCGGGTATTGACATTTGTACCACGTTGTCGACGATAAAAGATCTTATATGTCCGTCTACAAAGCTATCTACGAGAGAACTTAATACTCTTCCTCCCGCAGCCACACCGATCGTGTATTCCATCAACATGTTCCATCCTACTATAAAAGCCAGCAGTTCATTCTGCACCACATAAGCAAATGTATACGCCGAACCAGCACTAGTAATGTAAGTGCTCATCTCAATGTAACTGATTGCTGATATAAAAACTGCTACTCCGGATATTGCGTATGCTAATATGGTAGCAGGGCCGGCAACTTCCTTTACTAACCACCCACTAACGATATACAAACCAGACCCCAACATTTGACCAAAAGCAAAGAGAATTAAGGATGCGAAATTCATTGAACGCATAAATTTATGTGGGACGTTTTCTTTGCAACTAGAGTCGTTGTCAAACGTTTTCAGATTTGAAACACTTTTTCTCTTGAAAACATGGCATTTTAAATGTTGTAAAAGCATTATCGTTCAAGATATTATTTTAACAAAATTTAATTATCACTATATATAATAATATATAAACTACAAAATTACCAACAGGAAAGATTGAAAATTAAATTATAGTTTCTGTTGTAAACTTTCTGCAGTAAATTGCATTGCAGTATCGAATCGATAATTACTCATTGAAAAATGAATACAAAATATATTATATTTTTTTGTTTTTATAATAAATCGATTTTTAAGAGATAACGGAAAAACTAATGTAATTTTTAATAATGTTATTTAAATTTAATTTAAATTTGATTTATTTGCGGAACATTTTTTTAAAAAATATTTTATATTTTCTCAAGTATTTTTTAATTATTTTTATTTTAACATATAGAATCTGTATTTTTAAAATAATGATAAAGTTGAAGCTTCTTTTATGTAAATTAAAGTTTTTTGTAAACATTTAAATTAAAACTGTTAATAATAGAATTCCAAACATGAATTAGTTTTAAATTTTAAATGCAAGTCTTTGGTGTTATTGAAACGGTAAAACTTTTTAATTTTTTTTATAAATTTTATCACCTTTTATTCATTTTTAAAAAATATAATAGAAATTTAGGCCGTGAATTATTTGTACGTCTTTTTATTCTTTATAGGAATATGTTTATCTCTCTTCAATTTGTTTATATTTGTACATTTTTGGAGGATTTTAATGAAAGTCAATTCCAATATTTATCAATTTGCACTCGTAGTTTTGGACGTAATTTTTATAAAATTATTTAAAAGTTTATTTGATTTTGGTAGAAGAAATAAAATTATAAAAATTTAAATAATTCGAATAATTGTATTTGCTTTATTTTAAATTATTTTAATTGCACACTTTATTTATTTTATTTTATTGTAAAATTTACTCAAGGTTACTCAGATTGTTACGAAATATATATAATTCATGATTTTCTTGAAGGATTTGTTCCAAATTGTTTATATTCCCTTGTTTATGGTGGGTATTTGTCTCAATGGATTTAATTTATTAGTTTTTATAATCAATTGGACGAAGTTTTTTAAGATAAAGTCCAATATTTATCACTTTACGTTGATTGTTCTGGATGTAAGTTTATAGTTTTTGAATTTGATATTTTTTATTTTTTATTTTGTGTTTTTTATCTTTTTTTTTAATTATATTTTGATCTTTTTTTTTTCTGGTTCGGGAAATTTTTCGTAAAATTAAAATTTTTTTTACCTTATTTTGTACTATGTGTATAAAATATTTTAAAAAATGTTTATATCTTTATAAATAGTCTCTGAGTTGCATAGGATTTTACATGCTGGTAAAAAACATGACAAATCACGACAAACTCATGCAATCCAAAATCGACGGATATTACTCAATTATGTGGAACCTTACAGTCGAAACAGGCTGTGTAATGTGGACCTTCTTTGACACCTCTACAATAATAGTAGTTCTCATCTCCATAGGCCGCTACTTAATTGTAATACAGCCAATAATCTATCACAATCTCACAAAAAAACATTACATCATCACGACCATACTAGCATGCCTCATATCCCTAGTTTACACAATATGTATATGTTGCTCTTACTTTAATATTATGGGAGATACATTTACATGGCACAATAATTTCAAACACATGCCTCAATTGGAATATATCATGGGAATTATATTCTTTGCCGCTCATTTTGTTCTTCCTCTCTCAATTCACGTTTACTGCTACATGAAAATACTGCAATACTTTAAAATTGAATCGCTAAAAATCCTGAAACTTGAAAGAAAAAACACACAAACATTGACAATACAAAAAAGTCAAGATAAAGACGTTAAAAGAAGAAATGAAAAGGACGATATAAAAAAAAACATTTTCTCCTTGTTGATAATGATGGTCAGCATGCACTTTTTTCTTAAATTACCAATTCAATTAATCTTCCTAATGCTAAAATTGAAAATGATTGAAACGGTGCATGAAACTCTCACCTTTTTTACTATTATTCTGTGTTACATTTCAATTTTGACAAATCCATTTATATTTTTATACAAATCTAGAATTTTCAAAAGTGTTTTGTCACTAATGTATAAAAAAATAAACTATTAAAACTCTAAACGACAATCTAACTTTTAGAAAAAGATAATTTATCCAATTAATTAACGAAAAAACGGTAACTTTTTATTTATCATTTCAATCAAGTCCAAATTTTGACAACAAGTTCCTTTCATTAGAATAAAATTCATTACAAGAAATTAAAAGAATGTGATTTTTATTTATGAAATTAATAGTTAAAAACTAAATTAATTGTATAAATTTGCTGATAAAATTTGCAATATTGTTACTATAGATCAATGATGAATATGTCAATTTATAAATACAAGTTTACTTGTAACAAAATGTATGAAATTATTACTTTTTTACGATTAATTCCAAAAATAAAAATGATTACTTTTCAATTTTTTGTATCGAGTTTTATTTTAATGAAAGTAACGCGTGGTCAAAATTTGGGTTTGATTGAAGCAATAAATAAAAAGTTACTGTTTTTTTGTTAATTAAGCTTAATTAATTGGATAAATTATAATTTTTTCAGAATGAGAATATTCTCATAAATAAGATTTATTTTTTAAAATCATTAGTAATGTGTTTTGATTTATTAGATTAGTTCAAAATGACAATTTTATTAAAAATGGGGTAAAAATTCACGTAACCATAAGTTATACACTTAATTTTTATAATTTTTTTACTAGATAGTAAAATTTTAGTCAAAACTTTTGAAATAATATTATAATTTATATATATAATTTTAAATAAATGAACACTATTAATTTATTTTATTCTTCATCATCTCTAGTATTTGAATTGCTTGCATACGTCAGTTTAATATGCCTCACTCTATCCAACATTTTTCTCCAGAGATAATTTGGAGCGATTTTTTGTATGTCGAGTTCAAATTCATCACGGTTATTTTGCTCTACTGGCCAATAGTTGTGAGATATTAAGGTCTACAATAAAAAATTATTGAAAACGTTTTTCACAAAAATAATAATTTATTTTTACTTGGATAAAGGGTCTTTTGAGGAAAAATCCGTTGTAAATGGAGTAAACTATAGCGTAAACAATAGGAATAAAAAACATTAGAAAAGCTAAAATTATCCCAGATACTTTCACTGGATTAGAGTTGTCGTTTGTACGCAACGTTTCAACCATTGAACTAACCAAAACTATCTAAAAATGACAATCAAATTGTTGTTTTTTTATAAAGATAAAATGACTATAATAATAGTTGGCGTCACTCCAATCCACATAATTTTCCAAAAAAGCCATGCTGGTTTTTTCAACATTAAACTGATATTGGCCATAAAACGGTCAATTCCTAAAAAAGAAATTTTCAATTAATAATTTAAATTTTATAAAAATACCATAAACATATACAACTGCCAACAGCTCACACAACGAAAAAAAGAGCATGCTAAAAACGACGACATAGTCATTCAGTAAGTTTATAACATGATATCCTGCCTAATTTTTTTAAAAAAATTAATAATTAAATGCATTATAATCTAATTACATTTGTCACACATGGGATTCCTAAAATGAACAAAATGAAGCAAACGCTACTATTAAACAATTTGTTGTTTTTTTTGCAAATGGGGAATCGATCTTTTAATGCGCAAGTCAAAGTTTGCAGCATTCCAAACTAGTGATAATATTATTTCAATTTTTAAAAAATATTGTTATAATTATAATTATTGTTCGCATTTTTAACGTTTTCCATAAAAACTACCTGAGAATCTACACCAATCAGTATGATTGTGGTGAAGAAGAGAATACACCAAAAATTGGGATAATTGAAACTTGCCAATACTGCTGGATAAGCGATAAAAATCAACCCAAGGCCTACAAAAAAATTTAAATAACAATTGAAAATAATTATTAATAATTTCAATTAAAATTGTTTTAAAAAAATGTACCGGTTCCTTGAGACATTACGTCCTCTACACTATTGTTCGTATATCGAGATAAGATGCCAATAGTTCCAAATACCGCAAAACCAAAAAATACACTGCTTAGGGAGTTTATCAAAGGGATACATAAGGCTTGTCTAACAATAAAATATATGCATCATAAAAAAATTAATAAGGCTATTAATAGGTTTTTTTAGATTTTTTAAAAAGATATTATTTAAAAGATGAAAATAATTAATTAAATTATTATTGTGCCAAAAAAACCTAAAAACCTTATTGAAATTTCAAAAAATGTGGTTTTATCCATCTTTGGAAAAAAATTCAATTAAATAAAATCACTTTCTAAGGTCATTATGATACTTGCTGAAACTAGCATAGTTTATCAATGCGCCTAGATGCAATAAATAAATATATTTACAAATATTAGTTTCATTTACCGAGTCCTGGGCCCAATGAGAAAAAGATTTGATTTGCTGCTTTCAGCCACACCTATTTATTTTTTTTTATAGAGTAAAATTGATAAATTTTTATTTTATTTTATTTTTAAAACATATTTTACTTTATAATCCAAAAGTTTTTGCGGTTTTGGAACCATATAGTAGTAAATGCCGTCCTTAAAACCATCGACCAAAGAAATGCGGATGATAATGAGTAGAAATGCAAAATAGGGAAACGAAGCAGTGAAATACATGATCTAAAATCATGTTAATAAAAATTTTAATTAAAGAGTGTAACGGTTTTTTTTAAATTCTAGTTTTTAAAGATAATTTAGGATAATATTCTTTATTCCTTATTATTTATATTAATAATTTAAAAAAAAAGTAAAAAATTCACACAAAATTATATTAAATTTTACCTTTCCACTGTGCTCAACTCCTTTGACGATGCATAAATAAGTTATTATCCATGAAACTGCCAGAGCCGCCAACATGTAAACGACAATGTACTGCATATCTGTTATAGATTCAGACATTTGTATCGAATCGCTATATATTAAATTTAATATTTCAATATTATTCTGTTAAATTTTAACTTAAAATTATAATTATAATTATAAATAGTAAAAAATCAATTTTAAGTACACGAAAAACTTTTCGACAGAAAACACGTGTTTCCAACTCAAGTCGTATGAGAATGACTGCAAAAGATAATATATAGCCCACGCCATAATAACATTGTAATAGACACATAGAATAGCAGAAGTTATTATAAGACCATAGCCGACACCTAGATTTAAAAAAATAATGTAAATAAAAAATTACAATTACAATATCATAAAAAAACAAATAATTAAATTAATAATAATTAAAAATAGTACTGAAAAGTACAAATAAACGAGATAATTTTAATGTGAAAAAAAAATAAAAAAAAATATTTTTCCAGTTTTCGAATTTTGTTGTTATCTATTTTTTTATTGAGTTTTGAGTTAACATTTTTTTATCTATAATAATTATAATAATCTAGTTAATAATAAAGTTAAGAAAATAAAAATAAATTATTTCAAAAACTAATAATTATATTTTTTCAAATTTTTTTCTTGTTAAATTATAATTTATGTAACAGATTTTATTATAAAAACGTAATTTTTCACAAACTTTATATGATAAAAATTTTTAAAATAAATAGTAGTCATCATAATCTACCAAATTAGTAGAAAATTACTTGAAAAAAATAAATTACCTCTAAATATCGGTGATAAATTCCAGACAGTAATCTAAACAATATTTAAAAAATTAATTTTTTCTATAACAAATTTTTTTTAAAAATTAACTGTCGAATTGCTCGAAAATTGGCCCATGGAAGTTTCCAACATGAACATGGGGAATCCGCATAAAATCAGAATTAAAAAATAGGGCAACAGAAAGGCAGCTATATAAAAATAAAAATAAAAATTATATTATAAATTATAACCTCCCCCGTTCTCATAACACAAATAGGGAAATCTCCATATATTTCCAAACCCCACTGCATATCCGATGCATGAAAATATAAACTGAAACTTGTTGGAAAATTTTTCTCTCGGAATTACATCTTGAACCAATAGCGAATCATTTTGTGATTCCTCGACTTGTTTGTTGAGTTTTTCAGTCACTTTTTCTTCTCTAGAATCGGAACCTCTACTTTTATTTCTATGTCTATCGTTCTTCATTTTTAATCACTTCCACTCTATATAAATTAAGTTTATTAAACTTGTTAATTACACTCTTTAATTGGCACAATGAACACGTAAAACCTGATTGAAATTTCAATTTGAAATTAAAATTAAAAAAATACACAATTACTATTGATTGCACAATCAAGTTAATAAAATCAGTGATTGGAATAAGTACAATTTATAATTTTAAAATCAATAATGCTAAAACTAATTAATATTTATAAACACATTTAAATTTCAGGATTTTTTCTAGAGGTTCAATAAGTATTGAATTTCTAAATATTTAGAATTGTGGTATTTCTTAAGTGGATTAATTAATTTGGTTAATGAGGTTTATGTCAATTTTTAGTGCATATTTGAGATAATTCGAGGAGAAATTGTACATTATAATTAAGTCTAATTATTAGGCTAATATATTTAGGAACTGGGATGATTTACCCCTCAATTCTAATTTTAATACTTTATCTTTAGTTTATTCTTAAGTTTTAGGTCACTAGGAAGATTATAGTCAAGCTTACACGTTTTTAACGATTTATGAACAATCGTAGATGAGCCTTTTTTAAGGTCAAGTTTGCGTAGGTGTTTTAAACGTTATTTAAGAAATA
The DNA here is from genome assembly GCA_034780555.1 of Coelogynopora nodosa. NCBI lineage: Eukaryota > Metazoa > Platyhelminthes > Proseriata > Coelogynoporidae > Coelogynopora > Coelogynopora nodosa. The sequence goes on along the minus strand of JAUZND010024240.1, from coordinate 8,069 downwards.
TAAATTAAAAAAACTGTTTACTATTATTATTATTATATTATTTTAAAAAAGTTAAAAATTCAAACATAAATTCAAACACATTTTTGATTTCAAGAAATGGATCAAAAACAAAAAAATAAATACAAATATAATTTACTATTATTGCAATAATTATTTTTAAATTTCATATCAGGTACATTTAACACGTGTGCTTATATATTTACGTTAAAAATTTGTTACAAAAATTATAATGTTATATTAAATTTCATATCTGGTACATTTAACACGTGTGCTTATATATTTACGTTAAAAATTTGTTACAAAAATTATAATATTATATAGATTTAGTATTTTATAAAAATTTATATAAAAAACGAAACAAACTTGTAATGCTTTCGAGTTTTACATGCGACTGTAAGAAAAAAAGAAGTGAAATGGGCAAAGTAATTAAATTTTTTATTAATTACTTTTTATTGATCCAAAAATGTATACATCTATCTTTGATTCAAAGACTTTGAATGATAGTCTCGATTGCAATCGTGATTGGACTCATTGGAGTATACTACTAGTAGTAATAAACACGAAAATTGATCCAGTTACAAAAATTGTTTTTTTTAAACGTGTGTCTTAAATTGTGCTATTTAACTTGTTGATACTAATTATTTTATTTGTTTAATCCAATATTTGGATTTAATAATCTAAAAACTTGATGATATTTCACAAAATTTTATATATTTTAATAATTATCACAAAAAAACATGTCAAGTTAAAAGCCAATAGGCTTAATCCGATTCATAATGGCTTACACTCATCAAATCCAATACGTTTCTGTAAATCTACACCTCTAAAATTATGATATTCAAAATAGGATTTATTTTTTACACATTATATTTTTTTCATTTCAAATCAACTTTAGAATTTTCGTAAAATGACGAGCGAATTAAATTCTGGAAAATTATATGTCGCTGCTTTCGCAGAAATGTTGGGTATGTTTTTAATAACAACTTTTTATCAACACCATTGATTATAATTATAATTAATAAGAATCTTTGTTTATTATTATTATTTTCATCTTTATTTTATTTAGGAACTGCTTTGTTGGTGATAATTGGCTGTGGATCTGCCATTACCTGGAACGCTACAAGTCCTCCAGGAAATCTTCACATATCACTAACTTTTGGATTTAGTGTGGGAGTAATTGTATGGTCAATAGCACACATTAGCGGAGGACATATAAATCCTGCAGTTTCGTTTGGTCTATTATGTGCTCGTAGGATATCCGTGGTCAGGTTTATGCTCTATGTCGTTGCACAAGTAGGATAAAATAATTACTTTTATAAATTTTTTAAATTATAAAAATCACATTATCAATCAAATTTATATCTTAAAATAGTTATAATGTTATGCATCACAGTAAAAAAAAATTTTAAATAATTAATTTTAAATGTTGATTTTTTTAGAAATTTCCTTTTATGTTTTTTAGGGTGTCCACATAGGCCAATATAACACTTGCAAGGTGGGTAGAATATATTCTACATTATAAAACTAATATAATTCCAAAATATGAGAATTAAAAAATAAATATTGCAGTTGCAGTTGCACTGCTCTCAGTGGTTAAATTAATACAAATTTTTCAATTTTCAAATTTAAATAAAACTTTATTTTTTGGATTAAACACGCTTTTCGACAACGTAAATTTTAAATAACTAACATCATTGCAATACATTCCAATGCATTGGTACCCCTACTCACTCGTGTATCATAAATATTCATAGTTTTCTTAAAATATTTATGAAGTAAATAACAATAAACTGTTATAATTATAATATTTTGTTAATCTTCATTTTTTTTTAATTTTACTCGAAAAATTAAAAATTTCATTCCACAAAGTATATTTCAAAATAGAATAATAAAATCAACAAATTTTTTAACCATATTGTTTTACCCCTTTTTAGAACTAGAAAAAAGAGCATGATTGGAATTATGAAAATGTTTCATAAAAACCAATTATTTTTAAAGATATTTTAAATATTAAAATAAGGGACAAATAAAGGCAAAAAATTGTATAATTAACTACCATTCGAAACGCCTCAAACTGTACAATAATTCATATTTGTTGGTTTTGTGATTGTAGCAGTCGAAATTAAAAAATATATTTTCGTTTTATCATAAAATTTATGGTCAAGAATATTGCAGTTTAATCAAAATTTTAATTTTAAATGGTTATGGTTATTAATAAATTATAATATTCCGATTTTAAAACTTTCTGGGGTTATATATATTAATTAATGTGATTAAACTATTATTTTAACATGGGGTACTAAAATGCATTGTCATAGTAATTATTGATTCATTGTTGTACTTTGATTCAACGTGATACTGCAACCAGAATAGTGAATATTTTTATATAATTTTTCCGCAATGCATTTTTTTTATTCATAGAGATCATATTAAGCCCTACTTGCAAAAGATTATTTTAAAAAAGTGAAATTTTTTGACATCCTAATGTTTTTGTAAACAAACTTTTTTTTGTTCACAGTAGATTTTAAATCCAAAAAAGTGCAAGGATTTTTTAAAATGTAATTAGCCAGTTTTCAAGGCACACCTTAACTTTTATTAAATTTTTTTTATCAAGCTAGTTTATGTATTTTAAAAAAATAATTTTTAAATTACAAAAATTTATAAAAGACGATAATTATTATCATAATATTAACAACATTAAAAAGGTAATTGGAGCCATTCTTGGTGCATTAATCCTAAACAGTATGACACCAGAAACAGAATCCATTGTCGGTGCAAAGTGGCTCATCGGAACACCTTCACCCAACGAATTTATAGGTGTTGGGACCGCTTTTGGAGTAGAACTGATCATTACCTTTGTTCTAGTTTTTTGCGTATTTGCTACATGCGACCCGAAAAGAGAAGATTCCAAATATTCAGGACCCATTGTAATTGGACTCTCTATCGCAATGTGCCATTTATATGCCGTAATAAAAAGATTTAAAAAAATTAAAAAAAAAAATAACATATTAATTATTTATTTTAAATCATTTCAGGTACCCGTCACCGGATCTGGAATGAACCCCGCAAGAGTTATTGGACCGGCCATTATATCAGGAAAATGGGTGTCACATTGGGTATTATAATTTAAAAAATAATTTTAAATTTTATTTTATTCTATTAATTTTAGCTATATTGGGTCGGACCATTAATTGGAGGTGGCCTTGCTGGTATAATGTATGAATTAATATTTGCTTTGAATGCCTCTAAAACAAAATTAAATGCCTTTTTTGCTGCTGGATATAATTGCGAAGATTTCGACGAACAGGACGTAGTCGAGCTAGCCAACGTAGTAGAAATACAGACCAGAGCTCCATCCAACAAGGTTGCACAAAACCCTAATAATTAATGGACATAGTTAGCATATCGTAGTTAAAATTGCTTTCATTTAGTGTTATTAATAAAATTAAGTTTCAATGTTAATAAAAATTCGAAATTAAAAATTAAAAATATATTAAAAAACAGTTAAATTAATAATTAATATTAATAATTATTTATAATTATTTTTATCCACTTTTATCGCTTAGACCTAAATGGGTTGAAAATTGTACTAGAAAAAAATCCCTTGGACTTTTCCGTAGTAGAAATCTGCTCACTTTGGCACGATTTCATTTTATCGCACTTTTGCTCTTGTGATTCAAGTTGTGAATGTAATTGTGAGTCTTGTTTTACTTTTTTAATATCCAGTTGTTTGTTGACTTTAGTTTCCAAGTACTTGTCCATTTCACTAGTTTTCATAACTTGTTTTTCAACACCATAGAATTCTACATTTTTAAGTCCGTCGTTGCTTACACCAGTGACACCACCAATAACTTTGTTTGATTCTTTTGCAATGCAAATGGAACCTTTTTCACACATTTTAGGCTCATAAAAAGATATATTGTTGTCAAAATGTCTTTGTATGTTTTCAAATGAATCAATACCAAGATAATCAATGTCTCCAACTTCCCAGCTCAATTTTCTAGCTCGCATAAAGTTTGTTGGATAATTTACAGATTGGTTGGCAGGAGAAGTACAGGCATCTCCAAAACTCGTAGATTTAGACTTTAAGGAAGAATTTTCAATAATAAACATTTGGTCATGAATGATTGATAGCTAAAAAAATAACGTTTTTTAAATAATAATGAATACGTATTGCGGATGAATATAATTTAAAAATATAATTTTGGGTAAAATCACAAAAAATGAGATAGAAATAAAATGTGAAAAATAAATAGCCACGAGACTAGTTTTAAATTGTAGAGCATGGTGATATTAGCACATTTTGATATTATTAGCGAAAAAAATAAATAGGATCGTTAATTAAAAACTTTTTTGTCCCTTCTTCTCTAATGGTTGTTTTTAAGCGTGTTCATTATACTGATGAAAATTATTTTTATCTCATTTCTTCAAGTAAATCACCATGGAGAAGGAGTGTCAAAAAAAGAGGATTTTTAAAATAAATTTTAAATTAACAAATTTACATTGTATCATACAATACGAATAAAAAAACAGAATTTACACGATAGTAAATAATGTGAACAAAATTTTTAAAATTTTTAAAATATCAAATAATTTTTGTGACACCCATTCTCCGGATTTTCTTGAAGAAATGAGATAAAAATAATTTTAATCAGTATATTGAACACGCTTAAAAATAATATACTACAGAAAAATAGCAGTAAAAAATTAAAAAAACCCCCCTTTTTCCTTTAGTCACATGGGTGATATAACTGAAAAATTATAACAAAAAAGTATCTTTTCTAGCACCTTGAGCACGATTAAAAATAATCCAGACTCGAAAACATGAAAAAATGAACTATAAAATAAAGAGGTTTTACGTGCCCTTATTACTCTTACCTATTGAAACTATTTTTAAATTTTAAAAAAATTTTATTTATAATATACATTTTTATAGGCATTTACAATAAAATAAACCCCAGGACAGACTAATTCATAATTTTCAGATTTAATTGATTTTCTTAATTATGCACAATTATGCATATTTCTTAATTTGCATCATGTAATCCATTTTGGAAATTTTTACAAAATTTAATACCATGTTTTTTGGTGTCTGATTTTTCGTGATTTTACCCTTTTATTTTAAAAGCTAATTTTTATAATTTCAAACTAGTTATTTAAATTTTTATCGACATTAAAAAATTCTCAAAAAAATAGTTTTACATCACAAATTATTATTATAATTATTAGTTTCTTATATCAAAATATATTATATTAATCTGTATATTTTTGACATTTTGTTAATTTTAATAAAAACCATTTTCTCGGGCAAATTTTTATAAATGTCATTATAAAACGTATTCCACCAACTATTAATAAACGACAGGCCATGATTGAAATTATCCACATTGTAAAGCGCCCCATTAGTTTTGTTGTAAATGTATCCCCACGGCTTTTTAGGGCCTATAAAATGAACAACTTTGATGCCTTCTCCGAAACTAAATAAATGTTTAATCGAATTTTTAAAAACATTTTTTAAATCATCATTATTACTATCTGAATGCAGGTAAATAGGAATAAAAACATTGCCAAACACAATTGTATAGGAAGGAAATGTGCTTTGATGAATCATCTCGTTGCCAGTCTGAGAAATACATATTAAGTAGACCTTGATCAGCACCTATATTAAATATACATAATTAATAATTTAATTTTTTTTTCTACCGTCGAAAGACCCATTCATCTTTGCAAAATTTAGTAAATTTTTAAAAGTCTCCAATGACGGTTTATACACAAAAAGGCCAGTATTGAAGCAATCGGGCCACCCTGGGTCTGCCACAGCCGAGAACTCTTCCCTCTCGAATAAATCATCAATATTTTTTAAAACGAGCATATCGGCATCCATAAAAACACACTTTTTGAACTGTGTTAATCTCCAGCAATGTAGTTTAGTAAACGTAACTCCTAAATTAGGTCTATCTAGCAAATTGAGGCTATTTGTATCTCTGCTGTCCATTTCTTCCATGTCAAATATGTGATCAAACATTTTTGACATTTGGAGCCTGATTAAAATAATTTAAATGAAAATTTTACCAATAATTGATTTTTTACCTCATGTCTATCGACACACCGCTAGTAACAATAGCTGAAATTTTCTTACTAGTTCCGACATTTCTCAAACTTTGACATAGCGTTATAGCTCCAATCGAATAATAATCATTGGTAGCAAGTGTCACAAAAGACGTATCTATTTTTAAATTAAAATTAAAAAACTATAATATTAAAAATAAAATCTAACCTTCGAAATTCATAATTATTTTTTCAATAACCAACTTGACTATAAATAAATCCAATAAAATACCTAGGTATATGCAGAAATTGGGGGAAAATTTTTTCTTAATTAAAGATATATGATATGGGAATAAAAATGGGGCAAATGCGTATATTCTAATATCATACATAATATAATCTTATACAAGCTAATAATTATAATCAATAGACTCAATATACACTCTGTGAATTTACAAAGTCTCAATAATTTTTATTTAAATGTTGTTTGTAAACGCAAAAATTTTATAAAAACATTTATAAATAAAAAATATAATCACAAGTTTAAATACAAATTGAAATACAAGGTTGACATGTTTTGTATGACAAACAATTCAAATAAATGAAATAGTATAAATTTTATAAAATTAATAATTATCTGAATAACAAGAATATTTGATACAATAAATAAAAACTATTTTTTCTTTGAATCAATATTGGTTGATTTAGGACACGGATCATTGAGATTGAACTTGTCCTTATTACTCAAATGTCGAGAATCTTTTTTGTTTTTATTCTTTTTTGTTTCTTCTCTCGGCACTACCTTTTCAACGGTTTTTTTACTAGATTTCTTGATATCAATTCCAATAATAATATTATTATTATTATTAATATTTATCGCTTTAGTTTTGAGACTCTTAAAACGACCAGATTCATTCACAATGAGCGATTTACGAATAGAATCATCCAGCATCTTTTTGGTTACATTTTGAGCTTTTGTTTCTACCTTTTTTGGCAAACGATTGTCGTTTGTGGTACATTTTATATCAAATTGTTTTTGAATATTCTCGAAACAGTCTCGACCCATATAATCAATATTACCACTTTCCCATTGCAACTTACGATCTATTGAAGATGAGTTTTGACTTTTATTGTCGAATTTTGTATGACTTAACCAATTGGTTCCATTTTCATCGAAATTAAAATTTTCCATACTATAAGAGGAATCTATAAATGATAGATTGTTGTCAAATATTTCAGTCTAAAAAACAAATTATTATTAACAATAAATTATTAATAAACATTATATAATTTTTTTAAATTACCATTTGAGAAGTTAGACTGGAATACACGTGATTGTACAAAACATGCCACCATTTTTCCACAAAGTCTTTTGCTTCCGTGTGGCACTGGGGTCCGAAAATTTTGTCATTGGATTTGTTGTAGAAATAACTCCAAGGCTTTTTTGGACCAATAAAATGAATCACTTTTATATTATCTCCAAAGCTAGAATAATATAATTATAAAAAATATTTTAAAATGTCTTTTTTAAATTTTAAAAAACGTTATGACATAATGAAAATGGGATAAACTTATATTAATTTAATAATTAAATCAGGTTAATCTAAGATGAGTATCACTTTGAAAATTTGTAAACAAATCAATGTTCAACACCACAAAAACAAATAGTTGATTAGTAGTATAGTAAAAATTAATATAAAAAAATTATATATAAAAATATAAAAATAATTGAAAATAAGTAATCTATAATTGTCAGTTGACAAAAAGGATGAAGTTTTTAAATTTTATAACGAGGATAACATTTCTAGTCTCTCCAAAATTGAAAGATGTTAATAAAGTCGTTAAAATCCATAAACGTTTCCTGGTCGATATTTTCACATGTTTACGCATATGATCATTCGATTTTTGATGACGATTTTAATAGTTGTTGTCTTCTTACGAATTAGATGATTAAAACGAGCCAATTGACAGAGAATGACAGTGCGTACAACATGAAACTTTTAACATTTTTACAAAATAAA
>JAUZND010024229.1:0-24536 GCA_034780555.1 Coelogynopora nodosa | reverse complement strand
CTATTGTACCCTGTTGTACCCTATTGTACCCCATTCTACCCTACTGTACCCTATTGTACCCTATTATACCCCTATTGTACCCTGTTGTACCCCATTGTACCCCATTGTACCCTGTTGTACCCTGTTGTACCCTATTGTACCCTGTTGTACCCTATTGTACCCCATTCTACCCTACTGTACCCTATTGTACCCTATTTACCCTATTGTACCCTATTGTACCTTATTTACCTTATTGTACCCTATTGTACCCCATCGTATGCTATTGTACCCCATTGTACCCCATTGTACCCTATTGTACCCTGTTGTACCCTATTGTACCCTGTTGTACCCTATTGTACCCTGTTGTACCCTATTGTACCCCATTGAACCCTATTGTACCTTGTGCCCCTATACATTTGCACTCTTTTAATTATTTAAATATGCACCCATGACATTTACAGTGTAGTTCGAAACATTGGGAATATATTTTTATCAATTTAAATTTAAATAAAAATGTCATTATTGTGGATTTTGTTCCTATTCATATTTATTACGTTTCTTAGTAATTTTTTGTTTCATAAATTATGTATGGATACATATTTACATATATTTATTGATGCTATTTATAATTTATATACTGTTAAATTTTGTTACAACATTATTTAAGAGAGTTTTTTCTTCAGTTATTTGTTTATTGAAATATATATTTTTATTTTTTACTATTTGATATTTATTATTATTAATTATTATTATTGGTTATGTTTGATAGATTATGCAAATGTTTTTGAAATTGATGTATAAGCATAACAAATAAATAATAATTTTAGTAGAAGTATGCATTACATAAATGTAAATTTCGTATCAAATTGAAAAATCATATTTTGCGAAGTGTATACTTGTAATTTTAGTCAACAAACGACACAGAAACACAACTAATTTTAATACGAACACATCTATATATATATTTATTTTTTTAAAGTTTTTTTTTTAGTTTTTAAGCTTTGTATTAAATTTTTAATTTTAAATCAATGTTTTGTCAATCTATTGCATATTAGCTTAGCTAAATACTAAACCTGAATATTATATAAATGTCAAGAAGTATTTCACAATATTTGATTGTATATGTATACTTCATTACTTATCTAAATATACTAACATGCACGCATATGTGTATATATATATATATATATCCTAATTTATATCAGACTAAGTTTTGATTCACTATATAACTGAAAAACGATCAAATAAATAAGATATCATTGAACTCTAATTGTAAATGTGGATTCTCTTTGAAACACTGAAGCAGTTTGAGTTTTAATCATGTTCGCAATACGTGCCGTGCCGTCCATCACTATATTATAAATTGAAATCTTAGATGAGAACAATAATTGTATAAAAAAGACAAATAGGTTTAATTGCTGCAAGTTATTCTATGTAAGCATCAATTCTAATACACATTTATTGTTAAAATTGTGTCAGTCCAATTACTGCTGAAATTCGTGTTTTGCTTTTTGATTTTAACAAGTTGTGATAACCCTATATAGCCTATATAGGGAGTAACTTTTGAGATGTAATTAGTCAAAGTTAGCACATGTTTATTTGCTTGGTCTATTTTTGCTACACTTTTTGTAGAACAGAATTATTCTGACGTTGGTATATAAGAACTGTTTACTGAAACCACGAAGACGCCACAACTTGTTCAGTGCTTCTGTGCTTAATGTTTTTATATATTGAAAATATACATTTTATTATAGGCCTAACATGTATAGCAATAGATAAGCATTATATTGCAATATATTAAAATGTCTAATTAAATATCGTAAAAATGTCGTAAACAATATATTTTTTTAAATGCATTTGGGCAGTTTTCATCTACAATACATATAACACAATAATGTATAAAATTAAAAATTACACGTTTAATTAAATTATTTGCATATTTTTATATGAATTGAAATAATGAATTAACAATCTCCTGGAAATAAACAGTAATGCTCAGCTGTTTAAATTATAGTGTGACAACTGTTTGTGGTTAATGAGGTCACAGCCAAGTAAAAGTGTAGCTCAATAGAAAACACCAGTCTGCTATCAGCGAGAAACATTTTAACTCTATAATCTGATAAAAATAATGCTCTCCCCAAGAGAGTAAACTATTGAGGGAAATATACACGCAAACCCTTTAACATAAAATACATTATAGATGATATAGGTTTAAATTTCTATTTGAATTTTTTCTATTTGATATTTAATGCAAATGTTGGCCTGTTGGAGTTCCATTGTAAATAAGTGAAATATGAATCAAAACGATTAATAACTCCAAAAAAATACTTTGCTTCAGTCTTAGTACAATGAATTATAATTGATTTGAAGGTACCAATATTGAAATGTTAAATGTTGTTTAAATTTTACTAGTTATATGTGTGTCATACCATATGTTAAATAGATGGAAAGTATCTATTTATAAATCAAAATGATCTCCCTTGATTGTGATCACATATAAAATTATAGATTTGTCAATATAAATAAGTTCGTATAGAATATATTATTTAATATAAATTGATATAAATCTCATTATGTAGAAGGGTTATTTATGTTGATGTATTTCATAAGTAGCCTTTAATATAAGTTGCTATAACATTTATTAAATTAGTATATTTTTCCTGAGTTAGTTAGCTTCCCTAATTATTCTATCACCCGGTTCTGTTACTGGCTGTTTCAGCTATTCATTTTTTTAATGACAAATAAGGTATTACTGTTTTCATATGCGGTAAGATGCATATTACGTAGTTAGGGTTGCGACTATTAATAAACAATTAGCTGAGATAAACAAACAATGAAAATTTAAAGAACGTAAAATGATAAAAAATTATAATACTATTTAGTTTTTATACGATATTATAATTAGTTTTATTAAGTGTAAGCGTAATTATTTGTTTAAGCTATATACTCCACCTTTCCTGTTTAATAATATGTAATTAATATTCCCTCAATATAACATGCTAAATAAATAAGACAATATCAGAAAAAGTTAAATAAATAATTAAAATTAGTTATATCGGAACATTTTTATCGACCTTCTAAAATCTGGTGCATTTGTTTTTTCTTTGCTAATTTGAACATTTAAAGTCCTTAACCTTTATCTTTCTTTATTTATCATAGCTACTTTTTCATTGGTGACCCTGAAAACAGGCTAACTTTTCAGCGGATTTGTCTTCTAGTTTTTTCCTCCGAATTTAAATCACAAGTCACAACCAATACGTAGCCCAAACAGCTTCTCAAACAAAATTCTTAATAAGTCAATTTTTATTTTTAAAAAAGGCTATTGTTATTTTTTTCTAATTGTATTATATCTGTTTTGCAGTATTTCTATGAGTAGCTGATGAATTTTTGACACGTTTATTAAAATGTATTATAGTTATGAAGATGTGAAGATTACTGTTTCACATAAATAACTGTTATATGAATGATAGCACGTGTTTGCACCTAGCTTTGTAATGTTGAAAATTGATACAGGAATTTTTAAGATACCGTTTTTAATAAAAGTGATTTTATAATGGGTTTCATTGATTACAATAATTTCAGTTGCAATAGTGTTATTTTGATTTCTTGTTTCTTGAAGCAAAATCGGTTTGAGCATATTGATATAATGAAAGGTACTTTTGTGATTTATGAATTGCTTCAAAATGAATAACCTTAGTAGTATTGGTATTCAAAATAAAAATCATATGGGCAATTCTTTATGATTTATTAATATATGTCTTCAACTTATAAACCTTTTTAAATGAATCTAATTATTTTAAATGAATTTATATGAATCAACAAGCGGTACACCGGTGTATCGGTTGTACACCGGTTTCTCCCATGATTGGCTAATCTAAAGATAAAACCTACTGTACATAACATTAATATTATTAGGTTCATCCTATTTTGTACATAATTTCAGAAATTAAGGTTCTTCCACTGACACTACAATCTATCTTATAAAACTAGATCTAGTTATACATAAGGATTTATGTCACATTGATCTGTTTAAGTTTGTTCTTATGGATTCATTTAATGTATCATCAATAAACATGTATATTTCGTAATTATGAAAAATAAAACTACGTAGTTTTTATATTATTTAATTTTTTTCTTTGACATAAAAAATAAATAAATAATTTAACTTTTCACTGCAAACGTTTGTGGTACACCGGTGTATCGCGTGTTGATTCATATATAACATTCTAGACTTGCACAAATTGCATAAATACTCTTAAAAACAATAATCATTGTATAGAGGGATTAAATACTGATATATGGTAATTGTTAATAATTCATTATATAAGTATATTGTGTGTAATAAAATAGGTACTTAGGTGTTTAAGTGTAACTACGTATATAAGCAAGTTTCAACATAACATTAGAACACAGCTGGGACTTTTGTGCTGACACGATTATTAAATCAATAGTATTAATCAATTGGAAAATAGCGCATAATAATGAGTAATTACTTAAATGCATAATCAACATTTTGATAATTACAATTTTTTGCAATCGGCATAATTTTATTCTGCGATCCTGAAACAGAGAATTTTTTATAGAAAACAAAGTTAAAAAATATTTTAATCGCCCTGCGTTATAGTGTAATTATAAATATAAAAAAGTTAGTCAGTTATATATTTATAAAATAAATATTCTTTAAGCTGTTGTCCTCCCACCTAATAAATTAACCCAGCACAGTGTTATGACTGCAAGGTCAATTAACATTTTCCACCGTTATTCAATGCTATTGACAGTGGTGAGTTTCACATTAATAACCGAGGAAATAGTAAAAGTTATGTTGTATGTAAAACATCAAGATAAATATTTAGAAACTGACTCACTGATTTAAAACGTGCCTTCACGATCAACTATACTGTATGATAGAAACTACCTAGTTATAGTGTCTTTATACATTATCTTTAATGAATAACATTTAATGACATATTGTTCTTTTCACGACCCTTTCTAGGATAATCGAACTCAATAAACAATAATATATATATTAATATGAATTATAAAGTTCGTGTGCAAAAAGTTCACAAAGTAACATATAACCTATTTGTATATAAACAAAGTTTAACTAAGAATAATTATATTTGTGACATTTTCAGTCATTTCAAATAAATTGAAATTTGTCATTCTTAAAATAACAAATTCAAACAAAATTATAAAACGTTGATTGAGCTAGAAAAAAATGCCAGCCACCTGACCTCTCACTCACCTCGACCACACTGGCGGTAGAGAAGGTGTCCCTGGAGATGACGAAGAGCACAACCCGCGAGTGCAGCCTTGCCTCGGCATCCTCCGGCAGCAGACGTGCGGTCCACTCGGCCGCCTGAGGGTCGTAGAAGGACATGCTGGCCCCTCGCAGCAGCGGGATCGCCACCGACTTGCGCCAGTTGGTTGTGCCGCAGCTGCCGCCTAGAAACACGTCATAGCTGTAGTGCAGCCGAGGCTTCTCGCAGCAGTCTGGTTGGTTGTCTGTTGTTGGCTCGGAGCTCACCGATTGGTCGGTTGTTGACTTTCTTATCTCTGATTGGTCGGTTGTTAACTGTCCTTTCTCCGATTGGTCAGTTGCTGACCGGAGGATCTTCCTGGTCGTTTCCTGGTGTAGGAAATCCAGATTATTTGAATTATACTTAATTTTAGATTTGTTTTTATGTTTTGATTTTTTTAAATAGGAAATTTATATAAAAAGCATACAAGCCACTGAGTTTAAAATAATTTTAATATTATTCTTCTACATATTTCTCAATATTTCAGAACAAATTTCAACTTAAATTTTGTTAATTACATTTTTTATAGGGATATAATCTTTGAAATCTACAGATCTCAGATATATTTTTCGTTTTTAAATAAATAAAAAGTGAAGATGTTGGTATTATTTTGTTTAAAAATTGTTATTTTATTAAAATTAATAATTAAATACTTTAACCGATTCACTATGTACAAAAGTTATCAGAAATCAAAATTTAGATATTCTGACAAATAAATAGCTATGAATACATTATTATATAAATTTGTCATCTAAAGAAGCGTAACTGATTAAATATATATGTTAGTTGTTTAACATAAAATTAATAAAACCAATTAATAACGAAAAGTTTCAATGACAGTAATATATCCAATCTAGAATAGTTCTAGAATGTTAGAATAAATTATATATCCAATCATTAGAACTTTTCATTACTTATTTTGTTTCATTTATAATAAAAAATTATAAAAAGTTAGAGATAAGTTTCTGTACCACTGCATGGCAGAACTATAGGCCTACATATATAATGTACATTATTAATTAAAAACTAATGCGAGCTTCACAACTAATTATAATAACCTATTTCTAGTCATTTCAGAACATATTAATAGTCAAGTATGTTTCTCTAATTATTTTAAATACCTTAGTATACATTATTATATGCAACCAAAAAACAAAACAATGAAAATATATGCTTATAAAAGGTTATTTTCAATTTATAAAAAGGCATTTCTACGACCTAAAGTGTCTAAAACCTTTAAATGCATTAGAATGCTGTTTCTACAAATAAGTAGTTTTGTTGATCTAGTGTCTAAATGTGTTTTTCAAGCAATTTCAAATTTAAATATTTATGATAAAAATAAAATATTACAGGTTTTGTATAAGTAGTAATTGCAAAACAATTAATTATATTTTAATTCAAGGATATGTTCTCAGCCCCTTAAATTAATTACCTGTTGGCCGGCATCATCGGCCACCAACTGCAGATCGCTCGGATCATCATTGAAGACCTCGCGGGCGTAGAGCCGGCAGAAGTCGGGGAATGTGAGCCCGCCGGTGTCTGACGACAACTCGTGCAGCGAAGATGCTGAGCTGCCGTCGTTGATACAGGGGCGTCCCAGCAATACACTGAGGCCCTCTTCGGCCTGAGATGTGACGAAAGTGGAAGCAACAGGCGGGGTGTGTCGGGAATTATATATAAAGGCGTCTAGCGGGTTCATGGTCATTTGTGAACATGTTCTTACTCAATCATATCAGTGCTTCAGCTGATGCGATAACAAATTATTAATCCCTGGCCTTATCTAGCTATGTTCGACTGCTACTTGAGTCTGAACACCTATGTGATATTAAAATTGTTGAAAACATTTGTTTTACCAAAAGTAATTGTAATAATGTTACATTACTTTTGTTTGCCACACAAATCTAGTTACAAATCTCGCATAACTACTATCTTAAGAATACACGTACGTACTTTCTTTGATGTCATAAAAAATTCTTAACCTTGCGTGGCGATATAGTAAATAAAGTTTCTGTACTTTTTTAACGGTTACTTGCCACTAATTTCTCAAGCTTTTGATAATGTATGAATAAATTATTATTATTAAGAATATAGTTAATATAGTTAAGTTATATTTTCAACATGAAGAAAAGTGCAATGTAACCACTAAATGGTGAAGATAACTTAAATAGCTCAAAATGCTTCGTATAAATTAATTTATTTCAGTTCGATGTGTACGAGAACCTTGATAGAAAACTTAATCAAACGGATGCCTTCAAATTTAATAAATATTATGAAGAATAAAAAATCGAAAATTTAAAGTAGTCTACTTTGTAAACAGATTTTTACTTAATATGCAAACATAATAACAACATACCTCTAACTGTGTGATATGTTCCTTTTTCTTATGAAGCAATAAGCGATAAACGTCTTCTAGTGTTCTAAAAAACAAAGGTTAACTGTCATTCCTCTTGGCAAAAGAATCAGCTAAACTTACAATCAGCTAAACTAAATGACTTCTTTTAAACCAAAGAATTAAAAAAAAACTTACACCATGGTTTGCCCCAGTTTGATATAAGGATGTCGAACCGGTATAGCCCCTGACTTCTCAGTAAGATCTCGAACATGGCAACCCTAATATTAAGTGAATAAAGATTATTAAAACACTGCATAGTATAAATCATTCTTTCCAATGCACAGAATTGCTATTTGATAATAATATTTAAGTATAACAAAGTTGAGTACATTATTTTTTAATGCACAGGAAAAAATTAATTAAATGTTTTATATTAAATTACTTTATAACCATGATTTTCTTGCGAAGCATTTTAAATATATTGTTTATTATTTTATTGTTTTTATTACATATAACTATTATTGTACAACTATTTAGGCAAAAAACAAACGACGATTAATTCTCTATGTATTCATTTGATCCTTATTAAACAAGATTACATTATAGATAGTTCGGTTAATTAAGGTAATTTTGTAACAAGAGAAATTACTAAACTCGGTTTTTTCGTTTAGTATAGAAATCTATGGAACCTCTAATCGAAAAATGTATTAAAATAGGTATTTAAGAATTTAGCATAAACGGAAATGATATTGCTGATCTCCTGAAGATGGAAAGAAAACGAAAAATATAACATTTAAATGAGTATTAACGTATATAACTTAAGATATCGTTGTAATCATATAACAACGATATTTATTGTTAAGAGGTACTTCATTAAATAAAAGCGAGCTGAAATGTTTTAGATGTAGTGTTTCATTATATTAAAATAAATTGTAGATAGTTAATCCAGAATTATTATAAGATGGAAATTATGTACAAGAATGTATAAGTTCAGGGTATGCAGAATAAGTTGACATTTTAAATTAGTAATGTATTCTGATGAAGAAAGAAATACATAACAATACAACAATAGTCAAGAGCAATTGTTTTTTTGCTGTTGTTGTTGTTTTTGATATTTGTATTGATCCAAAAGCTTACGGCAATCAGATATCAAGCCTAAATCGATAGAGCACCAAACTTTTACACAGAGTAGACGGACATGATACATTTATTATATAAAAAAATTGTCTACAGTTTACTAAGAATATCTCTTTTGGATATAATTGTTCTAATGTGGTTGTTTGTCTTATTCTGTAACTAGTTATTAATATTTGTGAGTTATTCAGTAAATAAGAAATAATGAGAAATTGTATTTATAAAATGGCATGTGGCTTCTCCACTGCAAGCGAGGCTATTTGTGTGCAATATGCGATTTCCATATACTATTTTGATACGAATGATTTTAATTTTATGATATTAATTTGATGATATTTTAAAAACGAACCCCTGGGTAACAATGAAGGAGCTATCTATTTTTAGTAAAATTACGGCATTCTATTAATAGCCTTATCATAAGACGCTAACATTATTTTCATTAGCTGCCACACAGCATACAACAGGTTTCAACCAGAAAACATTGATAAACTTTAGCAGGTGGGTCATTCTTAATATATTTTGATTAAATTGAAGGATTCAAATGTTTGAATCGACTACTTTTATAGTGGCGGGAACAGTGATTCCATGAGGGGCATCCATAGGATTTTTTAACGTATTAAACGAGTAGCCTCTTCAGTTTGCCCCTGCCTGGCTGCGGACTTGGTTAAACACAGAACTGATTTAAAATGACATTAACTCCTTTAATCACATCTAAAAAAAATTAAGCATGGTTGTGTATAACATTATAATTTATGTTATAATAAGCAGTGGCGGAGGCAGCTCAAAATCGCTCTGAAAATATAACATAAAAAATCTAAATAGAAAAATTAGAAGAAACATCTGAGTCATGAATGACCAATTTGTGAGAATGTAAATTAGACATTAAGAATGTCAATGAACTCTAAATGACGAGGATGTTTTCTGCTGAAAATGTCTATGACGGACTGTATATCTATAATGGGCTATGAGTAAAAAAAATATTTAAAAAGTTGTTCTAAAATTTTGACCGTCTTCCGGAAGCTTCGGAAGACGCCCTAATTATGCACCTGCTATACGCCAGTGCAAACTGTTTATTAAATTATGTTTAAAATGTCAAAAATTAGTATAACTCACATAAACATTACATACGTAAGAAAAATAATATTAATTTATAAGTTCAAATTGTTTCGAATAGGTTAGTTAGTTATTGAGAAATTAAGGCATCAGAAAACTTTTGGAATATAGCACTAGACCAAAGTCAATCTGCATTTCAATAGCACAGCAGAGTTAATCTAAAAGTACTTTATATCTTAACTAAAATTGAGTCAGCAGATTGAAGTTCATACAGCTAAGTATATAATAATATCAGGCTACCTTGTCGATAATCTCCTTGACACAATTGAGCGCCACTGTGAGACTGCTGAAGACTGGAATGCCCTGACGCTCGACCAAATCCATTAGGAACAGATGGCCCCGGCGTATCGACTGAAACTCTCTAAAGGAGAGGGAATATAGTTGTTATGAGAAAAATCCCTTTGGAAGTAATGTTATGTAACAATGTCAAGCATTAATCTGAGAAACGATGTTCCACAAAAATTAATTTATACCGTATTTGAATGTATTGAGTTGTGATGTCAAAATCGAGGTGTATAGGAGTAAATGTCCCACGGAAATGTGAAAATCCGGAAAAATGCCCTCCAACATTTAATTTGGTTATTAATCAGAATTTACATTATAAAAATATATTCAGTCTAATATAATATAACATTATTTATTGCTATATGCGTGTTACTAATAACTCAATATTTTTTCAAAACATGTTTATTATAGAATCTATAGCAAGTGGTATTGATTAAAATTATAGAAATCTCATAATATTTTAAATTTAAGGTGGTTTCTCGTAAGCAAAAAATCTAAAAAATTCTACTGAAACATCTCTTTAATTCGTTTCCTTTGTTACTAGATTACTAAAAAAAACTGTTTAATACCTTTTTCGAGTGGAATCTAGTAACAAATTAATGATTTGAATTTGATTAATTGAATGCTAAATACGAATATTAAAATTATAACTGTGAGACATTTTATTCGGAAACCGACAAAGTCATGTATTGCAGTATGTAAAATCTGAAACAGACTGAATAACTACAATTAGTATTATATTGATATAAATAATTGCAATATATTTACAATAATCCAACGCATGTGGAAAAAATACTGTAGGCTACCTATATTGTATCACACGTATAGAAATATCTTTTGTTTCCAATAACGACATGTTGGATTGTTGATGTTGATAATGTCACATTGTTTTGATTTAATATTACAATATAAAATTATATACCTAAATACACCATCTGATTAAGTTTACAGCGCAGCCAATAACATATGTAATGTATACTATTAATAGTCTTTATCTTTGATAGATTCATCAGCCGATTTTATTGTATTCATAACCTCGATACAAATAATAATTTAGCCGTTTTAATGAAGTAACATGACTATGTACTACAATAAACTTCTAACGACGTTACATCAAAACATTGTAAATATGACATCGCGCAGCAGTAATACGACAAATGTGACGTACTTACTTTAAGTATTACCGTAAATAACATCACGAAATCATACTATATATTATGATGTCAGAACGTAGCTAGAATAGTAGAGCATACAATATGATGTTAGGCAACATGACCCCATATAAATATCATCGTATAATCATCATCAATTTTATTTAATGTGAATCACAGTAAATAGCAATCAGATTTCGTTTAATTGAGTTATGTTTTATATATCAATGTAATTTCTCCACTCATGAATCTCACACAAGAAAGATAATTTTAAGGATTATGAAACGTTTTTCTTCAATAATTTTTGCACAAATAAATAACTGTAAGTAACCCTAACCTAACATTACGCAATCATACAACAAGACAGAACGTTACATAGGGATGTGAATGGAATGTTACTATAAAAATCCTGAAAATTTAACAAGAGTGTTTGAATAATGAATGTTTTTTAATTAAAAATCAAACCTGCCTAAATCTTAAAACACATTGGATTCCATATATTCTTCTAGAATACATTGTAAAACCTGATGACGTAACCATGATTCAAAATGATCCAAAATATTATAAAACAATTATATTAAACAAGTATTTAAAACAAACTAAGCTGAAGCATTCATCGGTCACTTACATCATTATATACCTTCCCCTAAATAATATTTTTTGGCGCTCAATGGTAGCTATTATAATGGCATTAATGATCAAAACTAGTCTAAAAACAGTAATTTTTCAGTTAATGTTCTCCCCTATGCAATGCACATTAATTACCACATCTTTGTCGATAAATAAACAGATGACCCATGGATATGACAGATCGTCCGATTAAAAAACAAATTATATATTAATTTAAAATTGCCCTGAAAAACTATTGTCTAAGTTTATAGAAACAATTATGTGTATAGGCCAAACGCAGGTGGGTAAATAAAAAATCTCAGGCCAGTAATAATAATCTCGTAGCATCAAATCAAAATTATTAAATAACATTTCTAAATAAGTCTATTATCAAAATCATATATATTTTCACCTACTAATATGTGTTTCGTACATTTTATTAGATATTTATATTAAAATTAAAATCTATTGCAAATTATGGACTAATACAAATTGAGTAACAAGTTAATAAAATAGAATAAATATTACCTTATAGTACCCATTTAATAAAGTATAACATGATTACAACAAAATAGGACAGGATGGGTGCTACTTAATTGAAACAAAGAAATACGTCATGAAATTATAGAAATAAACAGTTGAAATGTCCTACAATGAATTGTCTAAACAGAAAGATTACCATTATTGTAGCCTTGGAATTTTAGAAGATTTCGAATTTGTGCAGCTTTCTAAATTGAATTTTCTTCAGTAGAATTTCGCATTTTATAGTAAAAAGATGTGTTTTAATAATGGATTTAGCATAAAAATTGTCAAGTTTCACTGTTTTATTACTGTTTTAAGTACTGAAAACAACTGTAAATCACCCATCAGTTTCATTGAAAAAAAGAATGAAAAATGTACCAGTCAATGCTGTTTAGATTATTTTCTTAAAGTGTCATTTGATAACAGATTCAAGTATATATGACTACTTTTTCTTGAACGTGTGATTTTTCTATTTATGAATCGTTAAATATCACTTTAAACAGATTGGAAGTATCAACTTCACATTAAAAAAATATTTTGGTGTTACCACCGAATGCAGTGTCCAATATTCGGCTCTTATCGCACGCTCTCTGCAACAATTGTTTACTTGTTTTTCTTTATTGAAAAAATTAAAAATATTTAGTTTCCTTTTTTGCTCCTCATGTTTCCTTGGTACTTCACACTATCAACGTACCTTCGAACTACAACAAATGCCCCAACAGATCATTTTGTCTCAATTAAAATATTTAAAGTGCGCGAAATCTGCGCTTTTCCTTCTTTTGTATTAGTCAATAAAATAAATTCAACATTGAGTGGATTAGACAACCACTCTACAAAATATAGTAGATCTCTTTTATTAATAATGAGATAGCTGAAGGATAAAAGTATTAAGTCATTTTCACAAATAATAATATTGTTCGTTGTAAAAAATAAGATAAACCAAAAAAATATTTTAATGTATATCATAACACATTACTTTTTTTAAATACACTGACAAAATTGACTTCTTGCTGATCATTACCAATATATTTACAAAACATTTTGGCATCCAATACGTCAGGTAATACAAATAAAATCAACCAAATAATATTTGGTTGATTTCATTTGTATTACCATATTAGGCCATATTATGAAATGATCGTAGCTGTATATTTCGGTTTATCAGTTTATTAATAACTTTTAATCAATACTCAATTCACGAAAATAATGAAGTTGAATTAAAATTAGACAAGGAAGTTAGAGAGCGAAGTTTTAAATAACGAAGAGTATAATTAAATCAGGAGAATCGTATCGATTTGCATATAATTAAAAACATAGATCCATGTCAAACTTTTCACACAATACGGATCCTGCAAACGGTTAAATCGTGTGTAGATACAAACAATTTAGAGTGATGATTTTTTCTTCTTCAAAGAGACAACATTTTAATATGTAGGCTACTTAGCAGTAATTTTTTAAAAACATGTTTAATTATATTTAAATTAATTATTTACTATATATTTGGTATAATATATATTTGAATAAATGTTTCTAAATTTCAGTTATTGATGAATAAAATGTTATGCATTTATTATAAAGTTTAAATACTTCAGGATTGTGAATATAATAGACCTTTGTGTGAGTTTGATATTTTTTAATACATATTTTAATTTTAATTATTTTCTGTACGACACAAACACGTCGTCTCACTATTAATAAATAAAAATAGATCATATAATATGTTTTGATCATGCTTATCTTCTTCTAATGTATTCTTCTAATAATTGTTTCTATTTCATTTATTTAATAAATAACAAGTTATGCAATCGTTTTTTAAATGTTTTAGAACTACAGGATAGTTTAAATAAGATAGAAAAAAGTAAACATTCGTGTGAATTTTATTTATTTTCATATTTTAATGTCATTATATTCTACCCGACACTTAAAAGTAATTTCACATTGTAGTATTTTATTATTTAAAAATAAATCACTGTGATAAGTAAAGAAACTTTTAAAAACATTTGACGTCTCACCGAAAAAAGGAAAATAATACAAGAAAATAAAAGCGAGAGTATCTATAATAAAATAAATAAAACATGTACTTTTAAATGCAAGCAATAATTATACTTAAAAAACTGAAATATCGACATAGAATTTTGAATAAATTGCTGCAAGTTCTTAAAATACTTAAATTGTTCTTAAACATAATTATATTAGTTCGCATTGATTATTGCTTCCCGAACAACAACTGCTACACTATATTTTTTTGAAAAAACTGCACATGACTGGGAAGATTATCAACAATATAGAATAAATAATTGTTAAATAATATGTTATAAATATACAGAGATAATGTTGAGCATTTCGACAACTTATATGACTCTGCTTCAACATTATAATTCATATATACTATATTAAATACCCCACGCACGTTAAGTTTACTACAACATATTTGATTTGGTAACTAAACATGCGTCGCTAAGTTTGTTTGTATTTACATATTTATATTTCAGCATTAGGTTATGGGTGTAGAATAAAAAAGTTTCCCCAAAAATATGCAATTACATTACATTTACTGAACTTGCAATTTAGTACATACATATAGACGCAACAATAACTCTATTTATATTCCTTTTTACTGGGGGTATATAAGTTCAGTAAATTATAGAAGTCTTTTAACTATATGAATGCTTAGGCGATTTCCCAAAAGATAAAAGACAAAATAATGTCTAATCTAAAAAGGTATTAAATAGGTATTTTAGTCATCTATAATATTAAAAATGGAAAGATGCAACTGACACCATGAAAATAAATAGAAAACGGAAAATTAAAAGTTTTTATACTAAATATGAGGTTTACGAAAAATTATACAACAAGTAATATAAAAAGCTACATACACTTTAGAGTTAAACGAAAAGAAATTAAAACATAACTTTGAACAATCATAAATATGTATTTGAAATTATTAATAATTCGATTAAATATCCATTTATTAATTTTTTTATATTGCATTGAATTAAAGAAGCAAACCGACAGTAAGAGAAGTGGTTGTCCGGGAGTAATTGTTGAGATATAACGTAAGATATATATATATATATATAGTCTCGTATAGTCAATACTCACTCTAATTGCAGAATCTCCCCGTTAACAGTTATTTGGCCGTCTGAGTGCTGTGGAGGTGGCTCGTAGGGCAACACGAGGACGAGATTGAGACCCTGACTGCAGAAGTGGGCCGCCTCCACTAGACTGGCGAGTCCCCGGGTGGCCCAGGTGACTACGAAGAGGAGGACCTGCGAGTTGACCATCGCATCCGCCTCATGCTTAATCATCTCGGGCTTCCAATTGTCTATTTGCTGCAGTCAAGAGTAGGTGTTGCGTACACGATAGAGAAATGATGTCATGACGACAATGTTTAAATTATTACTAAATATATTAATATTATTAGAAAAATATTTTCCCTATTTAAATACGATGGTCGTTTCATTGCGATTAAACGATGCAAAGTTTGATTCGCGTACATGCTTAATTTTTCAAATTATGCAAAAAAAGTATAACATTTTATTTTGGTTGCTATGACTCCCTGTCTTCCGATTTCAACAAGATAAAGGTCGTTTACAAGTAAATCACTGACGTTGAGTTCGATTTTCATATTTAGGAGGTTATAGGGAATAATGTATTCATGATCACAGTTCTTACCACGAACGGAAGTATTCATGCGCTAATCTTCACTTGTTAATTCACTAAAATTTATGCCGGAGTTAAAACAGTAACTAATATTTTGAAATTAGATTTCCTACATGGTAGTGCCTCAAAAATAAGCCCAAATAAGTGTTTTTTAAACTATAACTTTTTTTATGCTTCGATTTACATAATTAATTCTTAATTAAATAGGTTAGTGACCATGGCGGATCTAATACAGTGGTCAATATTTTTAAAAAATCCGACATGGTCCAGAGCGGAAAATGAGGCCCCAATTTTTGTATGGTCAAATAGAATTAGGAAAAGTCATTATGAAAAAAAGAATCTAACATAAAAGAAAATATAATACATTGCAAGTGGACCAAATAATATGAATCATCGGAATTTTTGGAAAATACATAAACAATGATTAAATTTCTTGATAAGTTGATTAAAATTCACTTATATGAATATTATGAAATAATTAGGGCAGTATAGAACGAAAACGAACAGTGCAAGAGATCATCTGAAATTTAATTTATAATTCCATTGAACAGAAAAAAGCTCAATAATCATGTTATATTCAATACGACATTTAAATATGTAAATAATTAAATGTTATTTATTTTATATAACTAAAAGAATTATGAAATGGCGTTCTGATGACTAAAAATAAATGTAATATGTTCAACATGTAAGAAAATATAACATAATATATGGCAAATGAAGCAAGGGACGCAAGTGACGGACCATCGAAATTATTGGAAAACACACACAATGATTAAATTTAAAGATAATTTAGCAAACATTTCCTTATATGACCAAAAATATATTTAGGACAATGCAAACATAAAAGGTTTAAGTAGAAAACGTGCTAAAATTATGTATTATGTTTAATATTTACAAGAAATGTCTTTACTAATTAATTTCTATGTAAAACGAAATTTTGAAATGAATAATTTAGAAACACATGAAATTATATTAAAAATATGCACTAGATACCACTAACTAGACAGTTGATATACATAACAAGATGTCCACGGAAGTTTCACTCATGAAGAATAACTGTCAAATATGCAATAAGGTTATTGCCAGAATTCCCCCACACTTTACTTTGTGTACATGTTCTGTTTAATGCGTGACACTTTATCTCAATCAAGTTTATTTTAGTAACGTTTAGTTAAGTTTTCAAAAAAGTGTTAGTTTATTTTCTTTTTACTATCTCTATGTGTTAGTTTTGCATATGCATTTTTATAATTAACATAGTAATATCATAAATCTTATATACAATAATTTATTCTCTTTTGTTGCCTTCTTTGTGAAATTCTATACATACCGTAAATATTTACAAAAAATAAATATTACTCACTCAATTAGCTATACTGACTGCTTTGTTACACATTAACACACCTACCACCAACAATACACTGCGCTCCAGCGCAGTCTGACTGGCTGTACAGGTAAAATGTTTTCTAAAACTGTATATAACTATATTAGTCTTCCCACTGTGTGTTGCTTCATTTATTGTCTACCATGACTAGGGCGTATACACTTAAAATTAGGTTTTAACTGTGTTATTTTAAATTATTTAATATTATTGAAACAATTCTGCAAGGGGAATCACATCTATACATTGCTTAATTATTGATATTGTTGACTCTTTCTACATTTAATGTAACAGTATATACTACGGTAACATTTTTATATAAAAATTATATATTTTCTATAGAAATGATAATTGAACTAAACTAAAAAGACAATGGAAACTAATTTTACTCAGACATCGACGAAACTAAATTCTCAATGTTGCCATACTGGAACGTTATCAATCAACACAGTGTGTCTAACAAGAAAACCAACTCAAATTATACAGTTACAGACGAGGAACCAATACAATCAGAGGAGAAGACATCAATACAATCGATAGAGGATACGATAGAGGAAGAGGAAGAATAGGACGAATCGATACTTCAAACTACAATTTTGCAGAAATACAGAAAAGCCTACAGGAAAAATTAATATTCATTTTTTTTAAACATAAAGCATAAGACAAAATGATGAAATACGTCGAATAATTTGATTATATGAAATATAACGATATAATGGAATGAATCTAAGAAGGGACTCATATGTTATGAACCTGATATCTACATTTTCCTACTACTTAAAAAAACTAGCTAAATAGAATAGCATTGTTCAGTATTATAGAATTTTATTAAGATTTGTTTTTTGAGATATGCACATGCTTTTTTGTATACATATTGTGTAATAACATTGTTAATTTAAAATTAGTTAAAAAAGATTAATTATTAATTTATTTGACATATTATACTACAATAATATCTTGCATTAATTTATCCTTTAAATTAAAAAAAATGGTGTATGCTGAATATTTCAATGGAAATTAACAAAACTAACTTACCGGATTATAAAACGATATGCCATGCTCATGAAGGAAAGGAATAGCTTCAGCTGATCTCCAAGTAGTTGGATTACAAGCCCCTCCAAGAAATACTAAATGGAAGAAAGGATAATCACAGTTCACGGATATCATCTGTCATTGTGTGACATTTTCTTAATGTCCTCATACAGAACATAACATTAATTTTTAAGGTATCATGTGTTTGTTTCGAAAGGATGTTCTGATTTAAACATATTATATTGCTTTTATTAATCAATAAACAAAACAAAAAACTATTAAAATCAATGCAATTGTAGTATGCAAAAGATGATAAGTCAGTTAATTGTTTTGTTAATTCATATTACGAATGTGGTAATATAAAGAGAATAAGTATACCATCACATCGACTGCTTTCTGCTGATATGTGTACACTCCTGTGTATCTTCGGAAGATGTTCAATTGGTTGCACTTTTCTACAATGTTTTCAAAAAGAATTCATATACCAAATATTTTATAGCATTGTTAAAATCTAAAACAGAGATGCTTAAATATAGTTGACCATATAATTATCACACTTATTTTTAAAAACGTGTCGTATGTAGTGAAATAAGTTGCATTATACAAAGTGTTTTACCAAATGAGTAAAATATTGACTATTATTTTATAGATATAAACTTGAATAATTACAGTTTTAAAAAAATGTGATCTAAATGTGTTTTGGTTGTTCAAAGATTAAATTATTAGATTTAGAGCAATTCAAATGGATTTAATAAGAATTCAATTTGACAGTAAAGGAAAAACCAAAGTTATTAATAAAAAAATATGGAGTTAGGCTCTTGTTTTGTAATAGTAATAGTCATGTGTTTAGAAGTATTTAGGCATGCAGGCTGGTAGGGGGTTCTAAAGGTGTCCCAGAATGGTCAAAGGGTCACTTCAAAGACTTACATATTATCATTGTTAACTTTCAAATCACTCTCATTACATAAATATGAAACTTAGTTAGGAAAGTTACTTAATGTGAAAGCCTGTCATATATTTATGCAGCTTTCTTTCAAAATTAAAGTGACCTAAAATTACACAACTAGTTATAGCAAGACCTGCTCACACAAAAATGACTACTATTTTGCACTACAAAGCCTTAATTTTCTGAAATTGACTATAGAAAACATTTTAAGCAAAAACATAATAGAAAAAGCTAATAAAATGAGTTTATTCTAAAATATATGCTGTTTGTTGTTTTAAACTACTGTCGTTTTTACCCTTCTGCCATAGAAACTACAGAGAACAGGTCTGATAGAGGTTATCCAGTTTTGTGACACTGAGACATAGACAAAACACATACATCTTTTTTTATATAGATGACATTAAAAAAGATACAAAATTGAGATGAACTATCCTCTTGGGAACCACTTACAAAGAGAAGCAACAGATGTTACAGTCGTACACAAAACTTAACAGATCATAGCTTTCGTAATAAATA
Source organism: Coelogynopora nodosa (assembly GCA_034780555.1). Taxonomy (NCBI): domain Eukaryota; kingdom Metazoa; phylum Platyhelminthes; order Proseriata; family Coelogynoporidae; genus Coelogynopora; species Coelogynopora nodosa. The sequence goes on along the minus strand of JAUZND010024229.1, from coordinate 4,573 downwards.
GGACAGTTTGTGTTTGCTTTTAGTATATGTGGTAGTTTTTATAATATTTACAGTACAATATTTACAGTTACAATATTAATTACAATGTTGTCCACATTTTATATTTAATATAAACATTAAGAGAATGCATTACATTTGCATGGGGGTGTAATATTTTAAATTATATCAAGATGAGCCCTAAATGAATAACTAATAGAAAACTATATTAGAATATATTAATATAACAACTCAAAACGGCAAAACTATTCTTAAATTAAAAGAACTATTTTAAATGTCATTTAAGATTTTAGTAAACAATAAAAACAGACTACCAAAACGTACTGTATTTCTGATTTTAATGCAGCAACAAGAATACAAAATTCATGAAATTGGATTCCTTTGCATGCTTGGTCCGTTTGAAAGAGTATAATCTCTAAAACTATTAAAAAATAAACATTACATTAAAAAAATTATAATCAAAAATATAGAACATATTACAAAATATATTTTTTTATTAAATGATTTATACAAGAAGTAAATTACTAGATATAATAGCAAACGATAAATATATCTTTATCAAAAGAATAAATTTTCCTGAAATTCAAGAATACTTTTTAATATTGTAAGTGTCAAAGAAACATATTTGATGTTATCACTGTAATAGAAAACAAGTAATAATATGATTTATATTCTAGTGGCAATATAATAGATACTTCAATTGGTACACATTACTCAAGTTTTAAATTATTGTATATTAAAATCTACCAATTTAATGAAATAATCATATATTTTTCAAATTAATGTTTTAACTTACCCTGAGACATTGATGGATAAATGTCAAATTCCCATGCAGCTTGTCGTGCTTGGTGAATTGTAATATAGTTATTTTGGGCATAAGAGTCAAACACATATTTCAGTTTCCTGTAAATATGATAATCAAATGTAACAATAGTATTAATAAAAATATTAAAATATCTATAATATTAAAATTGTTATAATGTTGATACAGTTTGTATGACTTACTTTAATACTTGATCAGCAATCATTTTGATAACTGGTAATAAATTTTCTGAATTCATGGAAAGTAAATCAATATAATTATATTTAAATTAATTAAAAATATTTAGTATAAACTTTGTTCTTGGTAGAGATAGAAAATAAAATGTCTATATCAAATAGATAAATTAATGAGTAAAACATGTTCCCTGACATAAAAATTCATAAGGAATTTGATGGTGATAAGATAATTTTTTTAAATGACTCCAAATTTTCTTAAAAGAAGAATAATTTATTTGATTGATTGAGTATTTTGGCCAATAGGGTGCAAACACTTTCTTTCATCATGAATAATAGCAAACAAATACATTAAATATATCACTTAATTTTTTTACTGATATGAATTACAATACTGATACAATTACTGATACAAAATACATTTGTATGATTAATATTAACAAATTACCCTTATTATTCATTTAACAACAAGTCAATGTAATTTTGCTGAATAATATATTTGGATAAAATTTAGTGATATCATTCAATTGCCTAAAAGTGATTATTTAGATTAAATCTAAAGATAATTATTTTCCCAATCATTTAAGATTTTTTAAAGAATTTTTCTCAATATATATATTGAATCTACATATAAAACTCAATATAAAAGTAAGAACATCCAACTTAAAATATAACATTATAACCAATATAATGCAATTTTTTTCACATTAATAAAAACAGGGCACATTTTTCAATAAAAATTGAAAACAATTTTTTTTTTCAATATTACTAGCAACATAAAATTATTTTAACAATTCTACTAGATTTTTAATAATAATATCCAGGAGATATCAGGGTTTTTATGCCTATCATCATAAAGTGGAGGATTATCTTTCCATTAGAAAAACATTTTATGCACCCTAATTCCACTGATTTCCCTGGTCCATTTCATTTGCAGTCTTAGTATTCATGTTTTAAAATTACAAATTATTGAAATCATTTAATTATAAACTCAACTTAATTATCCTAATATTTTGTAAATCCAATCTAGTTTCTAATGTGCTCATCTTATAAATCTTCTAATAACCTGGTGTTATTGTATAAATTGTAATACATTCTATGTAGGAGAAACTAGAAGAGAATGAAATATTCACATCAAATAGCATAAAAAAGTTATAGCTAACTGTAACAAATTATTATTTTATTATATATTAAACTATAATAATTCAATTGATTTCCATTCTTTGCATTTAATTAATAAATATAATAATTGTAACATTCATCATATTACTCATGATACATTTATTGAGCTAATTTTGATAATGTCTTAATTGTACATACTGACTTCTCTGAAGTAATAGCTAAATTATGGGATTTTTTCATTTTTTTCAAACATGTAACTAATTATTAAATTTATTCCTATAATATATTATAATTGTTTTTATTATGTTAACTTTGTATTGTCTCTCTTATATATTCAAAACTTTCAACAATGTTCCATACTTTTCTTTTATTACTATGGTCTAAGAAGACTGAAGTAAAAGCTAAAGTTTAATTAATTAAGTGATTGAATTCATGTTTTCTTTCTAACTAATCCCAGCCAACATTCAAATTTGTCAAAATAATAATTTATTTTTTTAATGTTAAACAAGTATAATTTTCATTCTCATTTATTTTAGCTATATTACTTACCTAGACAATGTAATTTAAATAGAAATATAATCTGACAACAAGATAAAACAAATGCCAAAATTTTTTAATAGTGAAAGATTTTAAATATCCCAATATTTACAACTATATTGAAACAACTATAAAGAACACCATGGCTGAATAATTGAGATTTAAAATGGTACTGATGGCTTTGATAAGCATATAAAATATAATTATAATTAATCAAATACCTAAAAAGTTATTAAATTTCATTTGGGAACAGACTTTAAAAAAAACACATTTCTCCATTTTTTACTAGTTTGACCTTTAATACAACCAACATAAAATAAAAACTGTAAAACACCATGGCTTAATAATTGAGATTTAAAATATTACTGATGGCTTTGATAATCATATCAAATATAATTATAATTGATTGGATACTTAAAAATTAATTATAATTATATTTGATATGATTGGTACCCAATTTCATTTGGGTATGGACTACAGTTTTTATTTTTGTTGGTTGTATTAGCACTCAAACTAGTTAAAAATGGAGAAAAATGATATTTTTAACATCAGTATCCAAATGAAATTGAATAACTTTTTAGGCATATGATCCATTATAATTATATTTGATGATTATCAGAGCCATCAGTAACATTTTAAATCTCAATTATTAAGCCATGATGTTGGTTCTACAGCTTTTATTTTATGTTGGTTGTATTAGTGAATAAACTAGTAAAAAATGGAGAAAATTAATTTTTTTAATATCTGTACCCAAATGAAATTGAATAACTTTTTAGGTGTACAATCAATTATAATTATATTTGATATGATTATTAGAGCCATTGGTAACATTTTAAATCTCAATTATTAAGCTGTGGTGTTCTTTTTGTAGCTGTTTCAATATTCCAAATTATTGGGAATTTTAAAATCTCACTCTGTTATATTTTTTCAGCATTTGTTTTATCTTGTTGTCAGATTATATTTCTATTTAAATTATGTTGTCCAGGTAAGTATATAGCTAAAAAGAATGAAAATTATACTTGTTAAACATTCAAAAGAAAAGAAAAAATTTAGACATATTTGAATGTAGGCTGGGATCTATGACCTTAAAAAATAGAAACATATAGAGATAAGTACTAATAGAATCATTATTTTGAAGCATGGAGTGAAGCTGGTCCAACCAATCTGAGATAATCAAAAATTGGTCTGACTGATCTGAAATAATACTGGATCAGTCTGAATGATCTAGGATTAATCAAACTGACATATCTGTTGCAATTAGCACATTTAAAATAAATTTTAGGTATAGGGACTATGCATTCTACAAATTCTATTTACAATTCAGATTAGCCTGTGTTCCAATTAACCACTTTTTCTAATATTGCAGCAATAGTAAAAAAAAAAGGGTACTCAATTTGAGTTCTGATAAGCCAGAATAGTCAGACAGTCAGTATACAGAATAGTCTGTAGACAGTAGGTGTTTTCCATATATATTGTTATTGTTAGTCAAAATCAATACTCTAAAAAAGAATAAACATATATTATTTGGTTAAAACTGTTTTTTTAGATTTTTTTATTATAGCCATATAGGTACATTTATTAAATTGCTATTTATTCTACTATTTTGTTGAATTGACTTTTGTTGACTATTATTAGTGCATTTGTCCTAAACTTTTGAGACCAATAAAAGATTTATTCTAAATCAGTCCAACCAATCTAAGATAATCCTAGACAGGGTTCCCACAAAATATGCATAATTTTTTTCCCAGTATTTTCCCGGTATTTTCAAGGTGATTTAAAAAAATTTAAGATATATATTTGCAAAGCATGTAACACAATTTAAGGTGGTAGGTATACATTTTTTGTTAGGTATAAAAAATATAACTTAGTTAAGTTAACTTAAAAATATGTATACAGTGTAGTCATTGTAAATTAAAGTGTA